>VZTM01010316.1:293465-321618 GCA_013400555.1 Jacana jacana | reverse complement strand
CCAGGTGCAGGACCCTATACTTGCTCTTGTTACCTCATTATGTTCTTCTCTGCCCAACTCTCCCCTTGTTCAAGTCACTCTGGATGGTAGCACACTCTTCTGGAGTGTCAGCCAGCCCTCCTAGTTGGGTATCAGCGATGATGAGCTGATGAGATCAGCGAACTTGCTGAGGATACACTTGGTCCCCTTGTCCAGGTCATTGATGAATATGTTGAACAAGACTGGACCGAGTATTGACCCTTGGGGGACACCACTGGCTACAGGACTCCAACTTGACCCTGCTCAATTCATTACAGCCCTCTGAGTCCTGTCTCACAGACAGCTCTCAATCCACCTCATTGCCCCCTCATCTAGCCCACACTTCCTCAGTTTCCTTATGAGGATGTTATGGGAGACAGTGTCAAAAGCCTTGCTGAAGTCAGGGTAGATTACATCTGCTGCTCTCCCCTCATCCAGACATCCACTTATAGTATCATAGAAGGCAGATTGCTCAAGCATGATTTACCTTTGGTAAATCCATGTTGACCACTTCCAATGATTTCCTGTTCTTTAAGATGTTTGGAGATGACATCTAAAACAAGTTGCTCCATTACCTTCCCATGGACAGAGGTGAAACTAATTGGCTTGTAGTTCCCTGCATCCTCCTTGCCCTTTTTGTAGACTGGAGTGATATTTGCCTTTCCCCAGTCCTCAGACAACTCTCCTGTTCTCCATGACTATTCACCGATGATGGAGAGTGGCCCAGCAATAATATCTGCCAGTTCCCTCAGCACTCATGGGCCCATGGACTTATGGATGTCTAATTTGGCCAAGATCTCAAAAAAGTGAACGTGGATCACTGTAGTTAGTGTGGCAGCAATGCTCAGTGTTGTAGGGGCATATCGGAGGTCTTCTACCCTACACGGGATGCCCTGCCTGAGATACTTCTGCCCTTCTTGGTCTTACCACAGACCTCTCTTCTGTGCTGCAGCAGCCTCTGGAGCCATGAGTGATAACTGCCAACTTGAGAAAACACTGATATTTAATCTCAAATGGGGAAAATGAGGCATGAGATCACTGGAAAAAATTAAGGGAGATTTAAAAGTAACTAATTAGGAAGCTGACGTGGAGGTCTTCAGTCACCCATGGAATGACAGCGTGTTTGACGTGATGTATTAGAGCCATTTGGGTTTGGTGAAGAGGATGGGTAACGACAGCACTGGGTGTGCTCGGCTCGCAGCGGGGCAAGTGAAGCCTCTGCCTCTTGGCCACGATGATGGTCAACTGCAGCAGGACTCCACACCCAGCAAATGGGCCAAGGGTAATTGTCAACTGCATTAGTGCCTGTCCAGCTCCTGTGTGGATTGGTGTGGGGCTGCCAGCTGGGAATGTGAGCACGTTGGGATGCCAAATCCCTTTCTTCAGGTAAAATTAATGCTGGGTTTAGCAGGATCAGCTCACTTTGGTAAATGCAACCTGTGCCAGGGCCTGGTGGCACATTAGCAATCACAACACATGCTGAGAAACTCAATAAATCCCAGCCGCAGTTTACTGCTGTGTGAGGCTGAAGGAGGGACTGTTGCGGGGGTGTGCCAGCACCTCCCATCATCTTGGCTACCCACAAGTGTACAGCAGCTGGGGAAAAGCACCGCCTTGCTGGGAAGTTCATCTGTGGGTTTGTACAGACTTTGGAGAACACATCTACCTTTGCATAGCTCTATTCTTTTTCCTCTAAGAACCCCCTTTCTGCACAGGGTCTCGCCATCTGTCTCACAAGTCTGGCATCACAATCAATGGCTTCCAGGAACTTGTTTGAAAATGAAATGAAAATCCTATTGATTTATTCTCCAGATCAAGCCTTTCCCTTTCTCTTTCTTCTTTGTAAATCTGCTGATGGATGTCGGTAGGCAGTGGGGTTTAACTGAGGTTTAGCCCTTGTTGTGTTGCATTTTACATCCCTGAGATCACTCAAAACAAGTCGCTGAGTGCTCTTGATTTGTACTGACTTCAACCAGAACGGAGGTTGAAGGAAGGAGGCTCAATACTTGCCTGAGGAAACTCACTGCCTCATTAGATATTTGAGTGGTCCCTGCGTAGTGCAGGGTACCAGGGTGGGAACGCCAAAACCATTTTATGGTTTTAATCTTAATCTTGTGTGAGTTTTTACAGAGGCCCTGATGATGCTGTGAGTAGTGTTAAGTTACTATTGAGCTAAATTCACTGCAGCAGACCCTGAGTTTCTGACAGCCATTGCTATTCACCTCAGTAGTTGTTCATCTTCATGCAATTCTCCGTTCCTTCAGTACCAGACAGATTTATAGTAGCTCTTACAAGTACTAAAAGGTGGAAAAATCTGCTTCCTGGACAGCAGCCTCTTCTGACTTCGAAGCTTTGCTGTAGTGCACTGACATAGGTTTTTTTAGTTTGTGTTTAGTGCTGGAAGACATTTAGAAATTTATTTTATTCTGTGAGTTTATAGAGGAGATCTTGTTTCCCATGTTATCCTGAGGTATAAGCCAGACTGATACTGTAGCTCTTACACAAAGGTTCTCTAGTTCTTCCTTGGACTACCAGGCATTTAAAAATTTTGCACGTGGGTCAGGACCACTCCAAGCAAAAATCGAGGCTGGGCAGAGACTGGACTGAGCGCAGCCCTGAGGAGAAGGACTTGGGGGTATTGGTGGAAGGGAAGATACACATGCCCCAGCAATGTGCGCTGGCAGCCCAGAACCACCCCACCACCACCCCTCCATCCTGGGCTGCATCCCCAGCAGTGTGGCCAACAGGGCAAGGAGGGGAATCTGCCCCTCTGCTCCTGTGAGACCCCCCTGCAGTGCTGCCTTCAGCTCTGGGGCCACCAATAGCAGAAGGACCTGTTGGAATAAGGCCAGAGGAGGCCACAGAGATGCTGTGAGGGCTGGAGCCCCTCTGCTGTAAGGATGGGCTGAGAAAAACGGGGGTGCTCAGCCTGAAGGGTGGCTCCAGGGAGACCTCAGAGCCCCTTCCAGTCCATAAAGGGGCTCCAGGAAAACGGGAGGGATTCTTGATCAGGGAGGTGGGCCATAGGGTGAAGGAGAATGGTTTGACACTGGAAGAGGGGAGATTGAGATGAGATCTCAGGAAGAAATTCTTTTGCTGTTAGGGTGGTGAGACCCTGTCCCAGGTTGCTCAGAGAAGCTGTGGCTGCCCCATCCCTAGAGGGGTTCCAGGTCAGGCTGGGCAGGGCTTTGAGCAACCTGTTCTATTGGGAGATATCCCTGCCCCAGGTGGTGGGGTGGGGCTGGATGGTCTTGAAGGTCCCTTCCAACTCAAACCATTCTATGATTCTGAGTTCTATTTGTGTGTTGTCATGGGTGCTGGGTGCAGGTTGTGCTTTTCTTCCTTTGCTTGTGAGAACTCCCAGCAGTGTGGCTCATTTCTGACTTTAATGTTCTTGTATGCCTGCTTCAAATTGAGTGGAGGGAGGCATATATTATAGGCCAAAAAAGGTGAAAATAGGCATTCATGCAGTTTTGTGTTGACTTTCCGACTTCTGCATCTTAGCAGCAGCAGAGTTGCAATAGACTGAGGATTGGTAACTAATGCTTTATGCAACTGATTTGCTATAGGTCTTTATGGTCCAAGTCAATTAGATTGATGGGTGAGTCTAATTGGTCTCCAAAGTGTTCCTTTGTGACAAAACAACTAATAGAAAATGACTGTTTCCTGTCTTTGTTCCCTATTTCTAGAACTGCTTGTAATAATGATTTTTTTCTTTATGCTGTTTTAGATAAGGTTGTTCTACTTACAAACAGAGGATGGCCTCTGCCCCTCTCCAGGGCTGTGTGTTTCAAGACAGATGGTCCATCAATTTGAGGGTAGATGAAGGGGAATTAAGTTTGTGCTTCATTTATGTTTGATGGAGGTTTTTTTGCAGAGCTTTATAGCTCCACAGCTATGTAACTCCTTGACAAAAACCTTGCTGAAACAACCCCTGGAGCTGAGTGTGTGAGCTCAGACCAGGGAGTGGGTACCAGGAGGGTCATTTGGAAGTCTAAAAATTCCTTTTTTATGTTTTGGCCATCCCCAGGTATGCACAGAAACCTGTCTGACTCCACATATCTCATTTTTAGCATGTGGAAGATTTCTGGAAGGAGTTGATTTTCATCCCTTATTGCAAGTCATCCTCAAGTGCAGCTTCTCTACCCTATCATCAGTGGGAATCACTAATATGTTCTTAAGTGTTGTTAGCTCTGGATGCGTTTCAGGACAGAGCTGACCATTCATTAGCCCCCTTTCCTTGTGGATCAATCAGCATCTGCTGAGAAGCAGAGGAGCAGCTTGAAGGCTGATTGATTTATTTAGTGGTATATCAGGCACGTCTGTGCCAGGCAATCGAAATGAAAGTTCCTTTGCTATTTTCCCCGTGGGCCAAAAGCAATGCTTCAACCGGTCAGGTGCCCCAGCCTGTCATTGCTGTGGTGGCAATAATGATTAAAAATAGCTGGTGGCGTGCTGGATGTGCGGCAGCGCTGTCTTTCATCATCCGAGAGTTTCATTGTCCTTTTCAATACATCCCGCAAGGCGCCTTCCCGCTGGGCAGCACAGAGCCTCCCTGCTGGCCCCCAGATATCCCTGTGCAGGTTGTGTGCTATTTCATCCTGCAACAAGGCAAAGGGATCTTCCTAAATGTGGTGCCGAGGATGAGGTGATGGGGAATACTCCGGGTACTCTGTTGCAGAAGGATGCACAATGAGGAGAGTGTTTGAGACTTCTGGCCATTAACAGCAATAATTGTGGCAGTGGTAATGATTAGAATGCTCTGAGTTTTCTTTTAGGCTGGGAATGGTTCTTTAGAACTGCCCGTGCTGGTGGCATCATTTATTTAGTGGTGAGGTTTATCAACAAGCTGCTCCTTGGGCTGGAGTGAATAATGGGATGATTTAAAAGTGTCTAAAGGCAGCTCATGAGCACTGCCTTGGAGAAACACTTGAAAATGGCTGTGGCCACTCTGTGTTTTGTTCTAGTGGTGGAAATAGAAGCACGGGGTCTGAGATGGCCTTTTTCAGGCTGGTGGACACCAGAGCACCTCGCAGGTGATGCTATGGTTTCCCAACAGCCACTTAGCTGGGAGCTGGTGGTGGCTCTGTGGGAAATGCAGTAAAAAGCAACTACGGGTTTGGATCGAAAGGGACCTTAAAGACCATCCAGTCCCACCCCCTGCCCTGGGCAGGGACCTCCCATAAGGCCAGGTTGCTCAAAGCTCTGTCCAACCTGGCCTTGAACCCCTCCAGGGATGGAGCAGCCACAGCTTCTCTGAGCAACCTGGGCCAGGGTCTCACCACCCTCATGCCAAAGCATTTCTTCCAGAGATCTCTTCTCAGTCTCCCCTCTTCCAGTGTAAAACCCTTCCCCCTTGTCCTATGACTTTTCTTCCCTGATCAAGAGTCCCTCCCTAGCTTTTCTAGAGACCCTTTAGGGACTGGAACGGTCTGTAAGGTCTCCCTGGAGCCTTCTCCAGGCTGAATCCCCTCTCAGCCTGTTCTCACAGCAAAGGTGCCTCCAGCCCTTTCAGCTTCTCCATGACCTCCTCTGGTCTTGCTCGAATAGGTCCCTCTGCTGCTGGTGTCTCCAGAGCTGGAGGCAGCCCTGCAGGGCGATCTCCCTAGAGCGGATCAGAGGGGTAGGTATATGATGGGGAGGGCTGGATCCAGCTGTCAGTGACATCTCTAGCTTTTCAGAGACCCTTTACCCTGTTGGAGTGACTTGCTCTCCAGTGGTGAAGTAGTAATAGCAGCCCTTGCTAAGCTGTTTGAAAAACAAGAATATGCTGGCAATTTGGTACGGTAGTAGCAGGAGCAAAAGAATTGTTTGTTGCAGATCAGTCTGGAGGTACAATAACACCCCTTTGGGTGAAGGGCTCTGCTTTCATTGCTTGATTTTGCAGTGAAAAAATGGCAGGACCTCTCTCTCTTCAGCTGCACTCATAGAGGTGAGAGCAAGACAGTCTTCTGACAAACTGGGCAAATGAAATTAAACTTGCTTTCTGTTCTACTCAGTCCAAATTTGACTGCCATGTGCTCCTGAAAAGATTTAAAATCCAATTTCAGCAAAGAGGGAGCAACTGGGATACAGGAAGAATATGTTTCAGTGAAAAAGAAAGGCAGCAGGATGCTGTTTGGTTTCTATTCAACCTAATCAATCCAGCTACCAGTTTTATAATATTTAGAGCAGCAATCAATGAAGGAAAGCACTAGTGTTGAATACTGGGAAAGCATTCTTAATAAAACCTGAAATTTGTTTTGAAATCTTGTTCAAAGCTTTGCTCATCCATTCATTGAGCTGTACTTTCAGGCTAAACAAAACTTTTTCTTTCTGGTTAAGAACGATTTGTACCACCCTGAAAACTACTCCCTCTTGCACTGGAATGATATTTTAGGTCTTCTGTAAGTTCCCTTTTTAAATTTTTTTTTTTTTTACTGCAGAATAGGCCCCAGGAAGGATGTGCCAGTGTTAGGTATGTTGCTTCAAGGTAGCAAAAGTTTATGATGACGTGCATGATACCTGCACTTATAGTTGTGCCAGGTGGATGCTGGAATAAAACCCAGTAGTGTCTCTGCTGTGTCAAAGCTCATTGTTCAGCAGTGCACAACTCAAAGCATCGCCTCTACTGCTGTGTAAAAACTCCAATTTTTAATTTCACGTTCAGGCATTGCTTCGTTCTGGTTGCAGAAAGGAGCTGTGTCCTGCCATGTGGGCAGGAAATGTGTCAAAAGCATGTAAGAATGAGAGAATTGACAGCCTGTAATAAGACCCTGTTGTGTAAATAATGATAGGGCAGATACATCTCAATTCAGTAGATGCACTTTCCTGGCAGCAAAGTGTTCTGAACCCCACACCCTGTCAAGTGAGATACCTAGCGCTGCATCTCTCCTACAGTACAGAGGTTGGTTTGGTTTTGGTTCGTTTTTTTTTTTTCCAAGTTATGTATTAAACAGCCAAGACTCTTAAATGAAATGTCACGTCTAATTTGGGAGCTGAGAGGTGAAGTCTGCAGCCCTTAGCCAGCCCTGACAGCTCCACGTTCTGTGTTGGTTCATCTGCCTGGCAGAGAAAGCTGTGCCTTCCACCTGACTCACTGCAGTCCACGCTGAGCAATTTGGGGAGGGAGGTTTATGTTCAGATAGTTCTTTTTGGGGTGGGAAGTGCTCCAGCAAACCCTCCAGCCTTCAAAAGGATGGTTGGAGTCTGGAGCATGAGGGTGGTGGGGTACCCAGGAGAGCAGCAGTTAGGGATGCTTGTAGAAAGAGTCAGTGCATGTGCTGTGTCCCCTGAGGGGTCAGAAGTTAGCGTTTTCCTGTGCTGGGGGTTTTATTCTCATCTTTGTTTAATAGCTTCTGATGGATTTGTCATACAAGAATTTGTCCAGTTACTCTCTGGGTTTATAGCTGTTAGCCTCTACAGCCTCCTACGGCACTGCGCTCCAGCAGAAGTATTCCCTGGGAAAGTACTGCTACTTCTGTGTAATTTCTAACTAATAACATTATTTCAGGCCCTCAGGTTCCTGTTTTATGACAATTTTTTCCTTATTCACATATCCCAGGCCATTTACAAACCACTCCTGTCTATTTCCCATATGATTTCTAGCTTGAGGAATCCTATTCCATCTTCATATAGAAGCTGCTCCATACCTTTAATCATTCCTTCTGCCCTTCTCTATTTAATATCAAATGCTTCAACTTGGTTTTTGCCATCAGAACTATTCCCAATATTCCAACACCCACACAGCCATGGTTTTAGACAAATGATGATAGTTTTTTGCCATGTTTATTTTGTAGTATTTTTTCCCTCTTGATGGTTTTAGAGCATCAGGTTGTGTTCCCGTGAACCTGAGTTGTGTGTGCTTCAAGCACTGTGTTCATCTCCTGTTTCTTGGGCTTCTCCTCTGCTTGCCAAGGTGTGCTGAGGCTACATTGGAGGAGAAAGGCAATGCTTATAAAGCATACCTGCTGCCATAACTCTTCTGAACATCAGTTATATTTATATGCTAAATTCTCCGTTATAGAAAGGAGATTGTCCAGTAGTTGGAACTGTTGCTGGGTTTCTTGCGGTGTAATTAATCTCTGACCATAAATGCCTACTGTTCCTAAGAGCAGAGAAATTGAGGGCTATACAGGCACGAAGGCTGAGTTCTCTAGGTGTGGAGGTGAATCAATGGATGTTTGTAGAGATCTACTATTTTAAGGGTGAGACTTGCCTCATTCCCCAGCATGTCCTCAAAGAAAGGACTTTCTCTTTCCAGACCAGATGTGATTCTGCTGTGTTGGCTGGCTTTGGATTTACGGAGTGCATCCATGCACATATCCATAGAATCATAAAATGGTTTGGGTTGGAAGGGACCTTAATGATGATCCAGTCCCACTCCCTGCCCTGGGAAGGGACACCTCCCACCAGACCAGGTTGCTCAAAGCTTCATCATACCTGGCCTTGAACCCCAGCCCTTGCAGCATCTCCATGGCCTCGTCTGGCCCCACTCCAACAGGTCCATGTCCTTCCTGTGCTGAGGACTCCAGAGCTTGCCTGAGAACTCCAAGTGGGGTCTCCCCAGAGCAGAAGGGCAGAATCCTGCCCCCTTGCCTTGCTGGCCACACTGCAGCCCAGGATGCAGTGAGCTTTCTGGGCTGCCAGCACACATTGCCGGGGTGTGTGGTGCTTCTCATCCAGCAACCCTCTTCTCATCCATGACCCTCAAATCCTTCTCATCAGGGCTGCTCTCTGCCCAGTCTGGATTTGTGCCTCGGGTTGCCCTGATGCAGGTGCAGGACCCTGCACTTGGCCTTATTGAACTTCATGATATTTGTACATGCCCACCTCTGAAGCCTGTCCAGGTCCCTCTGGATGGCAGCCCTTCCCTTCAGTGCCATACAGCTTGGTTTTGTCAGCAAACTTGCTGAGGGTGCACTCAATCCCACATATACATCTCTCTCCTAGTGTTATTGCATGGTAGCCTTTTAAAAACAGGACTATCAGCTGGTGGTCTCACTGCAACCTGTGCATTGAGGAAATGCTGAGGGATGCTCACCAAGATATGGCCAGGTTGCTGCACTCATCAGCTGGGGCTGGCTCTAGTATTTTAAGCACCGTTCCAAAGAAATGCCATTTCTAGCAAAATCAAATTGGCTATGACCTTCCCTAAAGCATCTCTGACGTTTGGTGTTTGCATCTCATCTGGGCAACACTTACCTGCAACAAGAAGAGTGGACTTGGTACTGAAGTTGGAGCTCAGTTGACTCCTGGGAGTTACTTGGGAAGAATGAAGGTTTGAAAGCTCTGGAAATGAGGAAGCCTTTGGTGGAAGCCTGTTCTGGAGGGTGGAATGTTAGCAGGTACCCTAGAAGGCTCCAGTTGTTAATCAGTTGATGTGCATGGCCAAGGGGTTTTCTCTTCAGCTCAGTTGGAGGTGGAAACCAAAGATGTCCTTGCTCTGGAAGTGACCAAATAGCTTGGGAGTGCTAAGTGTAGACTTGCTCACTCAGGCATAGGCAACAGGACTGTGCTGAGGAAATGGGCTTGCTGGTATGTAATGGGCAGGTTGGTGTAGACCATGGTCATTTTGATGCATTTTCACATATCCATGGCAACTGAGGGCACTGCTGCTACAACACAGTGAAGTTCCCATCTATGTCCCCTCCTGCTGTGGGTTGTCACTTTGCTTGTTCCTCTGAACCTCCCTTTTCTGCCCACGTTCCCCCAGGCATCTTTATTTGTCAGCCACAGAGGGTCAGGAGAGACACAATGCTGGTGGTGTGCCAGCAGGAGACCCTGGGTGAGCTGTGACTGAGTTGGGACTCCTCAGAGTCACCTGAATTCCCTGTGACATGAGGGGGATGGCAACTCAAAGGTCACCTGGGTACATCTACAAATATCTCACTGTAAATAGAATCACCTTGAGGATACATCTCTACAAACACCCCCAGGAATAAGGTACTTAAGGTGGTGTCTAGAAACATCCTCATGCTGCACACACACGGCTACCAGGATGTGATAATTTGCTGATCTGTGGAACTGCTGTAACACTTCCCTCTGTTTCTTGTGGTTTGCTCTATTCCTCATACTTACATCATCAAACAAGATGAGCAAAGACTCCCCTTTGCTTTGTTCCAGGTGAAGATGTTCACACAAGCCTTTATGGAGCAGCTGTAGATGTCAACATCAGGCTTGACAGGAACTCCTTGACAATTGAGAAGACTTACTTCACGCTGTCAAACCACAGGTCCGTGGTCATCCACAACAGGAGCGAAATCATAGCCCACTTCCAGTGGAAAGCTTTTGTTACTCAGGACGAGGAGGATCAGCAGAAACTGAGGTTTGTTTGAAAGATTTGTTTCAGTGAGATATACAATCCAAGGGTAAAAGTAATCTGTGGCCTCAGAGGGGTGTTGGTCCTTTTTGAATGGTTTAGGAGAAGTAAACCCTCTACAGTGTCAGGGTAGGTGTCCCAGAACTCAGCACTTCCCAACCCATTTCTACCTGTACTCCAGCTGAGGACAATATTTTGGGCAGGAAAGGTTGATTGTAATGACTAGACAGCAAATGTGTGTTCTGTGGGACCACAGAAGTCCAGAGATCCTTGAGCTGCAGAGATTCCATGAGGCTGAGGAAAGTGTTACGACTTATTATCTGGGACTTGAAGTCACTGCGGGTAAGATAACTTCTGTGATTGTTACAGCTTCTTCCATTCCACCTTGGATAAAATGCCATTTTCCAGTGATGTGAAGGGCAGAGGGCCTTGTTGGCTCAGAAACTTGAGGCCATATTGGGGTAGGATCTTGAATTGCCTTGGGCTGCCCCAGTTTCCAGCACAACGAGGTATTTCTGTCCCTCCTTAGAGGCTGGGGAGAGCTTGGAAGTGGAGGTTTCTCTGGAGAAGGTAGGGCAGCACAGGACCTGGAAGTGCATCTGGGCTTCACCAGCCTGCGTCTTCATGGTGGTGAGAGATGGGGCAGGATCCTCTGAGGGGGTTTTGGTGAAGCTTTGAAATTCCCATTTCAGGCAGCAGAGAAGCACTCACAGCCCTGGGGGGTGTGTGAGAATTAGAAATTACACTTAATCTTGGGTGATTTAGGGAGTCCTTGTGTGACTCGGCTGGACGTAGGTGTATAGGATTTAGTCTGAATCCACCACTGATCAGGAAACTGCCTTAAACAGAAGCACTTTTTAAGGGCTTCTCAGCAAATAAAGTTCGATGTAATTAGGGCAGAAATGCCTTGAAGGCCAAAACTAGTTTTCCACTGTTCTCTATTTTTAATTACACACTGCATGACTTTTATGCAAGCTCATTGTGTTAAACGAAAATCTCATGACCTTCTTCTGGCACTTCCCTGGACTATTCCTTCACCATCTCTTGCCACTGCCTCACTCTGGACCCTGAGTGATCCTCTTTCCTTTCAGAAGCAACCAGGTTTCTCCACAGAAAATCTAATTTTTTTCCAATTACATTTGATCTCATGCCAGTTTAGACACTGACCAGCATGTTTTGCGCTTCCATAGTTGGAAGTCTTAGGGATGATCGTAGCTCCAAGGCCACTATCCTGCTGTTGCAGAAGCTTTGGAGGTCTCGGAGCAGGGGGAACCTTCATGGCGGGGGAGGCAGTGCAGAATCTAGAAAGATGCCTGTCATTTGGAGGTCTGTCCAGGGGTTTGTTCGCTCTCTCTCTACAATGTAATGGTGGAATTATTATCCATTGATGGTTGAGTGGTTGAGTTGAGGTTTGCTCATCTTAGTGGCTGGAAGCTCCCCTCTAAAACTCAACACTGTAGGTCAGCCGTGGAGAAACATTTCCTATCATGCTCCATGGGGAACTGAGCCAAAGCAAGTATTTTTGGTGCTGGTGACAGCATTTGCCCGAGGCTCTGTCTCTGTGCAGCTAGTAACGTCCACGACTGTATTTCCTTTCTAATTGCATTTGAATTTAGCCGGGTGATGATCATTTATACTTACATTGCCTTGATTCGCTGCATATGGAGCCTTCCACTCACCACCAACACCCCCACCACCCCCAAGAGTTGTAACCTGCTGGTTCTTCATGGCAGGGGACTGGAGTGTGAAAAGGGGGAGAGCAATATGCCAGCTAAGAATCAACTGCTCCATGGCAGTGCTCCCTTCTCATCTCGTGGTTGTGAGCTTTAAACACTAGAATGATTTCTGTTACAGTCACCAAGTAAGGGAAAGATAAACTGTGTCAAAGCTCTGCAGAGAAGGCCAAAAAGGAAAAAGAAAAGGTCATTTGAAGCTAGAAATAAGGGTTTGGATTCAGAGGTGCTGGTCCTGACTTTTTAAATGGGGGATGCCTTCCTTTCTCATGGCCTCTGCTTTCATGCATGTTAAACCATTAATTTCACTGAGGTGATGTGATGCCTGAATTCATTAGTTTGATTTTAAAGTGCTCTGGGATCCTCTGGTGGAAGGCAGTGTAGGGAACAGAGCACAAATTGTTTGCTTAACCCTGCAAGCCCAAACGGGAAGGAAATAGAGTGATGCTAGTAACCTGCAGCTGAAACCCAACTGTTTACCTCTTCCCAGTGCAGCACTGCATTGGGTGCTCCTTGATCTTTGTTATCTGCCTCCCGCAAGCAGCTTCAGGCAAGAAAAGCCAGTTGAGGTTGTTGTTGGATTCGCCATCAGTTGTGGCTTTTAGTCAGGTCATTCTCTTGAGGGCTTTTAACTATCAAAAAACCTGAGGAGAAGGACTTGGGGATGTTGGTGGATGAGAAGCTCTGCATACCCCGGCAACGTGCGCTGGCAGCCCAGAAAGCTCTCCTCATCCTGGACTGCATCCCCAACAGAGGAAGGAGGGGGATTCAGCTCCTCTGCTCCACTCAGGTCTCATGGGAGGTGTCCCTGCCTAGGGCAGGGGGTGGGACTGGATGGTCTTTAAGGTCCCTTCCAACCCAAACCATTCCATGATTGTAAGCTTATAAGCATGGGTTAAACCCACCAGCTGTGCCAGTGTTCAACAAGTGATGTCCTGACCCATCTGGTCCCCGTGGCCTGGGGTCAGTGCCTTGCTGAGCTGCTGCTGTTCCTCCCCATTTGCATTGCTGCCCCTGCGTTACATGACAGTCTCTGCAAATATGTTGGTTATTGAATTATCTGCTTGGTTTGTCTCTCCCCATGGCTGCTGACTGTGTCGCAGGCTGCAGAGGCAGGAAGAGGACCGGACGGATTATTTTCTCCAGCAGTGCACAGTGGACCACACTCTCCGAGAACGCCTTTCCCTTCTCTCCCATACCTTCCAGAACCAGAGAGCAAAGGTGCAAGGAGACTCCATGCTTTTCTCCGATGACATCTTCACCATTGAGCCAGTGGTAAGCTGTAGCCAAGAACCTCCCTTCTTTCTCCTCAAATGAGGTCACTTGGCAGATCTCCCTCATCAGCTGGTTTGATGTGCAAAGAGGAAAAACATGAGTTTCTAGGGAGAGTTGGTTGCAAAAAGCATTTCTGAACTGCTGGCACCTGACAGGCAGTGAGAGCTTTGCCTGAGCTACTGCAAGGGCTATAAATTAAGGGGAATTAATAAGCGTCCTTAATGTTCAGAGGTATCAATTATTATATATAAGGTCACACTTTATATACTTATATACTGTGTGGTGTTTAACGAAGGGTGTTAGAGCACTGTCAGTTCATCTATTGACCTGAAGAATTAAATGGTTCTCAATGGAAAGGAGGCCAAATTCAGATTAATCACAGAAGTACCAATCCCTTCACATAATTGCAACTTAAACCACGTCTGAATCTCCCTTACAGTGTCATCTGTGAGCTTGTAGAAAAGGCTGGCAGGTTTAAACACACCTTTTGATTTCTGTTGCACACAGGTACTGAAAATCTTTTGCTTTTCTCTTTACACAAGGAAAATCTCCCATCCATCAATCAGTCAAAGTCCTCATTTGGAGTATTCACGTGGTCTGATATGAAAAGTGCTTCCTGGCCATGGCAGTGCAAAATTCCCTCTCCTCTTTAGAGTAAGCCCTAGAGCAAGCCCAACCTCTCTCTTTCTTATGAAAATAGGTGAAACTGATTTCTTTTGAGGAAGGGGATGGTGTTCTGTTGGTTACTCCTATAGCCCATGCAAGGCTGAGAGCCCCCAGTGTCAGAACCACTGTGATTTCACAGCGCTGTATCTGACAGCAGTGTGGAGTGACTGAGAGATTGTGCCAGAGCAGGAGGAATACTGCAGAGTGGGAGCTGAGCATTAACAGTATCCTGTGGAGCATCAGAGCTGTCCCCCAGGGCTCTTGCTTCACTACAGTTGGACTATGTCTCTCTTAACATACTCTTGAGCTCCTGAGGAGTATTAAGGTGAGGTCCTGAGGTCTGGCTACCCACAGTACTGAGTCTTGCTACTCCATGGCATGATTTACAGACATGGAGTGCAGCCTGGCCTCCAGTCTTGAAAGCCTTTCCTAAATGACTATTTTAATGTTACACGCTTTGGTCTAGGACTTGAGTATGTGGGCTGCTACATGAGTCTCTCCCCTTCTGCCTTGTCCAGCATCATCAGTCTTTCAATTTCCATTAATTCCATTATTTATGGAACAATTAGCTGCACATTTAGAATTTTGCTCATGTCTTTCTTCTCTCCCTGATATATGGGTATCTTTACATCAAATGATAGCGTTTTCTCCTCTTTATCAAGGGTAGAATCTAAAAATCCACTGACTTCCATCACCTTCTCTCTGGTGATGGCCCCATAACATTTAGCTTGGACATCTGCTCTTGCCATGTAAATCTGCTGGAAAGGCCCCCCAGAGCTGGGATCTTGCTGCCTCACAGACAATTTTTTCTGGCCAAAATCAGCTACTCTCTTCTTCCTACCTATTGCCCGTGATGTCTGAAAGCACCCTAGAGAAATAATCAAACCCTTGTAAGGAGTGCCTGGAGGAAATAATTGCTTATGGAGCTAAGGAAGCTGGTGGAGGGGTACAAGTCTTGGAAATGCTTTCTGGGCAGGGTGGCTTTGCAGGGTTTGTGCAGAAGCTTTGTTGAGTGGACCGTTAGCTGCTGGTATTCCCGGACATTGCCGTCTGTAGCAGCTTGCAGCAGGTCGCTTCAGTCTGTACAGGGTTAACTTGCTGATGAAAATAATGAGAGAGAGTAAGGCAGTGATTTTGGAATTGCCATGTGACCATGAACATTCTGAGCAGCCATCCAAGCCTGTGGGAAACAAGCTGTTACACAACTCTGACTTTCCGAGCGCATCTCAAATTTGGTTTAATTTATTTCTGCAAATACACACGATATGTCAGCAGAAGCAGCCGTGCTAGAAGCACAGGTGGCTACCAAAGGAAAAGTCCTTGCTTTCTGCTGCATCCTCCCCACCCCGGATGAGCTGTAAGTCACATTGCAGACACATGGGAGCTGACTCCTTGGAAATGGAAACCAGAGGGAAGGAGGGATGAGGTTTTGTTACCATTGCACTGACCTTGACAAGTCATCACTCTCCTGTCATTGCCTGGTGACTCCTCAGTGCCATGTGTTGTGAGCTGGTGGAGGTGGTCTTTGAAATGTCCAGGTGATAAAACTTCTGCTGCTGTTGTTGACCCCGAGGCTGAACCAGGAGGTCCCAGTGGGTTTTTGTTCCCACAAGTCTCCAGCTTGGCTGGGTAACCAAGCTAGTCCCCATCCAAAGGAGCACTTTGGTTTCTGGCAGCAGGCACCATCTCCAGTGGGAGCTGTGGTCTGTCCCACAGCTCTCCATGGGTTTGGTTATTTGTGGAAAGAGGCAGATCTTAGCTGCCTTTCCCCAGAGTGCCCTCAGCTAGATGCACTCTGGTGTGTCATTTTGGTGCTTCTATTGCCAGGTCTGTCTTTGGTTTTCTGTCCACTTTGAACAGCAATTTCCTTTCCATGGATCACTTTCCCCTCTACAAAACCAAGTAGGGGATTTGGCCAACAGTTGGTGGCCTGAGCTTTCCAAGACCACCTTTTTCTTATTAAAGTGGGTGGAGATCTAGCAGATGATCATTGTTTAGGGGCTGAGGGAGGGGCAAACAGCATCTGCAAGCACTTGGGCTCTCGTGTAGAGCTCACTTGTGTAGCTGTGAGACATGGTGTGCTCTCCCCTCCTACATCACATTGCTTTACGCTGCAGCGAAGCCAGGGTGGCACAGCTGGAGTTTGTGCTGTGTTCTCATCCATCCACTCTCTGTGCTTCCTGTCACCTGCCAGTTGCAGCCCGTCTGAGGGTGATGTTAAGCCGCAAGTGTTGCAATACCATGTTTGTAGCACTGTGTGTGTTTTGTTTCTGTCCTGGTTAGCATCCTCAGTAGTTTCCCATGCCCTGATTCAAGTGCCATCTTATAGAGAACACGACCCAGACCGCTGGCTTCTGAGGTGTCCTGAGGCTTGTACACATGGAGCAGTAGCCAGCAAGGGTGGGTAATGAAGCATATCCTTTTAACCATCAGCTCTTTTTTCCCTGCGGGGTAGCAGGAATGCGAGGAACCTTTTCAACAGCCCATTTTAATTTCCCAGGAGAAATAACTCACAATATTTTTCTGCTTTTATAGTCTGATGTACAGCAGTAATGAAGGGAGAAATGACAAAAATTTCCCAGAATAGTAATGTCTTTAAAGAATTTGTTCGAGTTATGGAATGGTAGAATAAAGTGTAAGTGATTATTTCTTCTTGCCCTCCACCTTTGGAGTCAAACGGTCTGCCTTATGGCTTCGCTGACAGTAGAGGGAAGCATCCCTGGATGTACTGCCAACAATTGCCCCGTTGGATCCTGCAGAACAGTGATTTCATATCAGGAGCTCAGGAGACAGAGTCTCTTAACTGCTGGTGCAGGTTTTCTTGGGAGTGAGGATACTGGTGCAGGGCTCCGGTGATAACGCTGCAGTAGGATTGTTCCAGAGAGCTGTGCTGATGCATGGGAAGGGATGGGTTTTATTGCTAGAACCTTGGCTTGTTTCCTCTGGTGCCCTGAAGGAGCCTCAAGTTGACCCTGCCTTGGGATCTAGCAGCTCCTCAGATGTGTGGAGATCCTTCCCTTTTCCCTTGGTGCAGCACTGAGTGGTTTCTTGGAGCATGGCAAGAAGGCATCATCCTCAGGCAAGGAGGGGTTGTGTGCTGCACCTTCATCTCTTTGGGTTGTAAAAGAAGAAATAACATCAGCCTAAAGCTCTCTGCCCCGTCCCACACTGGGAGTATAAAGGGAGAGCCCAGCAACATCACAGCAATCACTGTGGTCATGGTGGTAATGAGCACATTGTCCCACAAGGAGCTCAGCCACTCTGAATGAGGCCCATGGGGACTCCCTCCCACCCCCTCACTGTCTGAAGATGTTGCAGTGTTCTCCCAGGCTCTTCCTGAAGATGTTTTTTTGTTTGTTTCGTTGGTTTTATTGGGGGTTTTTGTTGGGTTTTTTTTTGGGGGGGGGTGTGGGGGGTGTTGGTTTTTTTGATGCAGTGGAATTTCACCATTTTGATGTTCACTTTGGTCTGTGTTGGACCAGGATCAATTTCGAGTCAGATAAACACCCTGTCAGCACAGACACAGCTCTGGTTCCCCTTCAGACAGCAATAGTGATGCAGGAATGGGAGGGAGCTGGGATAACCAGGGCTTTATGTCATCAGCAATGTCTTGTATCCCACATGGAGGCCAGCAGGCAGGAGAGCAGATTGCAAAGCCCTGAGATTGCTCTCCTGCCTTCTGTACCCACTTGACCCTGAGCAGAGAGAGCATTGGATGGTGAGTCTGAGCTGCAATAGGCTTTATTTGCAAGCTGGTTTCCAAGGATCTTCTGCAAATATGAAGGCAGGCATGGTTTTCTCCCCAGTAGCTGATGTGAGATGTCCTGCTGAGTGGATGCCCTATCACCCAGGCTGCTGGCTCTGCTGGTGTTCAGCTGACTGGTATCCGTTGTGGATGTCTATGGGCTGCTGAGGGAAGAAGTTGAATGGGGACAGGTCCCATGGTGGAGAGAGAGAACGGATATTGAAGTAGACTTGCTATCACACAAGACAGTTTTGTGGCAAGAGGCAGTGTCCCCTGAGAACAAGATAAGTGTGGACATCAGAAGTGCTGGAGCCCCTCTGCTGTGAGGACAGGCTGAGACAGCTGGGGGGGGAGGGTTCAGCCTGGAGAAGAGAAGACGGCTCTGGTGAGACCTCAGAGCCCCTTCCAGCCCATAAAGAGACTCCAGGAAAGCTGGGGAAGGGACTCTTGATCAAGGAGGGGAGCCATAGGATGAGGGGGAAGGGTTTGACATTGGAAGAGAGGAGAGGGAGATGAGATCTCAGGAAGAAATGCTTTGCTGTGAGGGTGGTGAGACCCTGGCCCAGGTTGCCCAGAGAAGCCGTGGCTGCTCCATCCCTGGAGGTGTTCAAGGCCGGGTTGGATGGGGCTTTGAGCAACCTGGTCTCATGGGAGGTGTCCCTTCCCAGGGCAGGGGGTAGGACTGGATGGTCTTTAAGGTCCCTTCCAACACAAACTGTTCTATGACATTGTTAACCTAAACCAGGTTAATCCAAAACCATGATGAGAAGGTACCAAGGTTACCTATAGGTGGTCCAAGTTAGATCTCTAAGTTTATATAGTGTCAATACTCCCACATCTCTCCTGAAAACACTTGAATACATTTAGACCTTGAAGGTTCAGCCCTTATTCCTTGGGACCTCCTTGAGGAAACTGGGGCTGCCCTGCCAGAAGAGCTTCTGGAATGTTTTCACTGCCAAGGGGAGCATTGGAACTATTGCAGTAGCCTGGATGGCCTCTGCAGTGGCCAAAAGCCTCACTGTGCCTTTGTTTCTGGATGCTGTAAAATAGGGAAGTGGAATTTACTGAAATATCTTTTTAAATGAAGTTCTCTTTCTATTGCCTCCTCCCTGCTGTAGTCACACTGTCTCCCTGTGTGTATTCGCCATGGGAGTTGGGATTGTGGCACTGTGAATCACAAAAGAGGCTCAGGCATGTAAAGTACCAGTCTATCTGCCTGCCAGAGTTTACTGGGGGACAAGGGAAGTTTGTCATCCCAGTCCTGCTCACCCAAGGCTTAATGGACAGTAACCAGAGTGGGAGTTGATATGGATGACAAGAAGACAGAGCATCCATGAGCTTCAACCACACGTTTTTTCTGAACTATGTCCCACTCTTGTCCATGCCTTCTGGCTCTGCATCACCTTCCTGGTGCCCTGCCCTGTCGAGTCTGTCTGAGGGGCTGCCTCTGTGATAGCTTCCTGTTACTGTGCTGCAAAACAGTAGGGTAAGATCCTCGTGTCAGTTATATTTCTGTCACAGATGTGCTGGCCTTGGAGTTCATCAAATCCCAAAGTCAGCTAAACTCACTCAGCTAGAAAACGGCGCTGCTCTTCACAGATACGTATTCATCAGCCCAGCGCTTCTCTTTCATTTTCTTCCTTTCCTGCTTAGCTTCGCTTTTGCTTATGAATTGTATTAGGCTTGCTTCCATTAACAAGAGATGTATTGCCTCTGTCAGCCTCTGAGTAATAACCCAAATGCCCCAAAGTGTCCACGGGGCCAATATATCTGATTGCGGCACATAAAACAGACCGGCGAGTACCATCAGCTTGTGATCTAGTGGCCAAACAGTACTTTGTTAGATGTTGACCTGAAAGACTGATGCTGCCGCATTGCACTCGAAGAAGTTTGTTTTCTGGCCTAGGTGGAAGGAGGGAAGGATGCTCTGAGTTTCCCAGGAGTGATTTAGCTCTGAGGAACCTTCTTGGTGGTGTGAGCTTGGCTGTGGAGTGACGTGGTGTAAGATCTCCCCCTGCTTTTTCAGGTAGATCCCAAAGTCTTGCAAGCAGGAACACAGTTCCAGCAAATGGGACACTTGGTTTATGGGAGGCAGCCAGTGCAAACTCCTTAAGTTACCTTGATAGTCCAGCTGTCCCCAGCCCTCATTAGCCTGTTTGCAGAGCTACATTCACATCCTGGCACCAGTTTCCCCCCCTCCACTGCTGGTCCAGTCCTGTCTCCTTCCAATACCTACTCCCTGCTTTGCTCTCTGGCACAGAGGGCTCTGCAAAGCAAAAGGACTTTTCTTTGGAGGGATCTGGGTGGCTCTTCTGAAATGGGGCTCTTTTCACTCCCCTGCACCCCTGGGTTTTGGTTTTAAGGCTTGGGATGTTCCATACACCTCTGCTTTACATCCCTCAAGAAGATGAAGACCTTGACCATCCCCACTGCTGGCTGAAGGATCAAAGGGCTCTGCTGGGCAGCTCAGCCCATGTTGCACCCATTAAGGAGAAGCGCAGAGCACTGGTGAGCTGAGATGTGTGCTGGGCTACAGATGTTGGGCTTGAAGCAAAGGCAAGCAGCTGCCAAAGCATCCCTCCCTCCCCAGGGACACTCTGCCCAGGGTGAGACCGTGGAATTCATGCTGTTAAACGCACAGCAAGCAGCTGGGTGAGGAGTGCTGGTGAGTGATTAGACTCTAATTAGCCAAGCCAGGGAAATCTATCATCCCAGTACTTTTTCTTAGTGTCTCAGCTTAGACAAGCTCCAGGCACTGTAGCAGAGCTTATGTGGTTTGGAGCACACTGAGTGCTTTTATTGCTGCAAATCTGAGATAACTCTGTGGATGCTCAGTCCATACAGCATTCCCCGCAGTACCCAAAGGCTCTGATATCTGACTGTGGGTTGCAGGTTGATGACCCCAGTTTGCTTCCTCAGGCAAGTGTGTCATATAAGGTGGCTTCATCTTCACCCGTTCACTTGATGGATAGAAACACTAAGTACATTTATCTGGCAAATGTGTTTGCTCTGGGTTTTGAGAGGAATCCAAGTGACTTTCTGCTTCTAGACCTCTCTTTTCTTCTTCTTGTGGTGGCGATGGTCTGTTGGTGTGCAAAAGAGTTTTCCCTGCCTGTTCTTTCCCCTCTTCGGTTGACTCTGAGCAGACTGTGCATTAGGGGATTATTTGCAGGTGGAGCCCAATAACTCCCTGATATTGTAGCTCTTCAAATTTTGTAGGGACTGTCCTTTGAGCTGTAAATTCTAGGTCGATGGGAAGTGTTATATTTATTTAATATTTACGCTTGTAGGAGGGTCAGAGGCTCTAGTTAGTTCAGGCCTCTTCTGGATGAAGCACTGAGGACACCAGCATCAAACAAGAGTCAAAACCCCACTTGGTTGATAAAAAAAAAAACAACTCTGTTCTTTTTGTCTCCTTTTGGGAGCTAAATTTTTCATTCCTGGTAGAGTATTATTACAGTTGTCAGAGGTGCATATATTTATGTCAACAAATGCACGAAGAGACATTCGTAATACCAGGGGCTGGGGGGATGTGAGTGGCACCTTTGTTTAAACAGGTTGTGAGAAGCAAGTGAGAGCCTTTAAAAATCAGGGGTGGCTTTGAAAACGTGGGACAAGACTCCCTGGGAGTGAGATAAGCAGAGAGAGGAGATCCTGAGGAACAAGCAGACAGTTGCAAAAGCACTGGTAGCACCGCGCAGACTGAAACCTCTGAAAGTGACAAGGAAAAGAGCTATTTTAGTTGATTTTTGGTTGTGGAGCTGTGAGCAAACTCCTTCTCTTCTTGTTTGAGCCCGTGCTACGGGAAACAGGAGTGCACACACCTCACAGTGGGAATCAGGATGCATCCAGCTCCCAGATTCCTTCTCGGATCACCCATCCCTAGGCAGGAGGGCTTGTTCTGCTTGGTACTGAGCCCCCCAGCAGTACATTATATACATAGTATGTGTGTAGATGAGGAGTGAGAGGCAGCACTTTCATAACTCAGAATGGAAAAATCCATTTGGTTTGCTCCATCTCTTCTTATCAGAGTAAAAGCCTTCCCGTAGCCATAGTGATACAGAGAAATACAGGAAGGTTGGGAGGAGAGAGGAACATTTTTCTCACACTCCTGGTACCTCTGAAGAAATCCTGCTTGATTCACTGGAGTATAAGCCAGTTTGGTGGCTTCATTATAGCCCTAATTTAATAAAATGCTTATAGAGGTAAGGGGCTTAGAAAGTTGGTGGTTGGGTTTGTTTTTTTTTTTTGTAGCTGCTTCTAAACCCTTATAAATGTTGTTGATGAGTCTTGCTCCCTCCTCTTCATTGATGCTCTAAATATAGGCTACAGGGCTCTGGTTGAAAAGAAGAAATATGTTTGAAGATAAATGGTTTACTGTCTCCTTCTGTTTTAGGAGGGAGATGTCTGGCCAAATTCTTCAGCTGAAATTGATGTGATCTTTAAACCCCAAGAAGCCCGACTCTATCACCAAACGGTCTACTGCGACATCTCAGGTACAGCCCATTTCTCCCGATTCTTTTACTCATGGTGAAGGTGGGGCACAAAAAGTCTTCCAGCCCCCTCCATTCTCCTGGAGTTGCTTAGAAGGGTTGTTGGCCAGCAGGGCAGTTCTCACACATGCCCATTGTCCCTGTGGCTTCCAGGTGTTGTCCTGTCCATGGCCAACCATCAGGATGTCTGGCTACAAGCTTGGACCACTGATCCCAGAACAACCAAGGCAGTCAAGGGATCAGTTTTCATGCCATGGGATTTGCCAGCATTTTCTCTCCTGGGAGGTGTCTGTAAAGGCCAAACAACTGCACAGGAGAAGAACTTCAGTGTATGATCCCTAAGCCCCTATTAACCATTTACCTCCAAGATGAGGCTTTATTACCACAGTATGGGGTGCCCACTGTTAAAAGATTTCTCCATCTTACATCATGTGTCGCTTAATTTTCATTAAAAACTCCGGGTCTAAACCATCAACACTCTTAGAAAATGGCAATTTTCTAAAATTTTCAAGTGACAAGCTTCTTATCCGTCTTCACGCTGTGAGATATGGCACACGTGTCCCACGATTGAAAAGTCAGTGGCAATCCTTCCCCTTCTGCAAGCAGGTCCTCAGCCTCTCCTGAAGATCCATGGAAGCCATACTTTCTTTTACCCCTGTGTTGACCCTGGGACTTTGCACCATCAGACTCCCAGGCTGAGTTACAAATGTGCTCCCAGACCCTGGACCACCTCCCACTACCCAGATGCTGCCAGACCTCAGGTGGCTGAGCCCTGCTCAGTGAGAGGACCACCTCTGCCCATGACATGCTTCTCTCCGTGCCTGGGAATTGTCTGATGTCTGTGGTGCGTACAGGTAGTGTTGCACAGGGCTTGCTGTACTCAGCAGGGTGAACACCCTCCCTGGAAATCGGAGCCTGAGTGTTCTGTTGGACAAGCTTTATGTTCACCGTGTCTTAGAGAAGTGCTGTCGAATCTTTTCTGGGAGCAGTTCTTGTTGACTCACTCAAGTTATGCTATCTTTGCCCTCACAGAGGTGACCCCTTCACTGCAGTGGCACAGGGCTGGGAATGCCTGCAGCAAGCTGCATGGTTTGGGCTGCCTTCTCCTTTATCTGCACAGTGCTGCTTAAGACATTTTTTGAGAGTAGGAGATGAATGTTGCATTTCCATCCAAGGAACATTATGGTTTTCCCCACCTGAGAGGAAGAGTTGTGAGGTGTATGGTCTTCCAGCAGCCACACTTCCATTGTGGAGGGTGCTGGAATCACAAGCCCAGCTGCTTTCTTGCTTTTCTTACTGCTCCAGGCTGATGGATACAAATGTCATGAAACAGCTTTTTATTTATACAGTAATTGCACAGGGTTTACTTGGCAAATGCCACCTACAGTAATTACACAGGGCTTGTGTTAACAAACTGTCTTCCTACCCACCAGCTGCACTCGTTAGAGCTGTGGAAGGAAAGGATTGATTAAAAAATTTGCTCCTGAGGGATTCCTTGCTCAGCGCTGGACTCATGGATTTGTGCTCTGGTGATGGGGGTGTCCATCACTTCGCTGCAGAGGTCTCTGGGGGTTGTGCCAGGAGAGATTTTTTTCACTGCAGAGAAATAAGAAAACAACTTGCAGGCAACCCTTGAGCCGGTCTGGGGGCCGTAGGAAACAGAACTGGGCAAATTATCTGTGTTTTGGAAGAGGAGCCTAGTTTTGAAAGACCCTGATGGGCCCTTGGGAGAGCTTAACTCTTCCACTGGCTCCAGGAGGGGACCTCGAGGAGGTCACTTAAATGATGCATCTACCTCACAAAACAGTGCTGACCCACTGCGCTGTCAGGATGGAAACTCCCAGAGTCCAAGGTCTCTGGGTGCAAAAAGAGTTTAATGAAAACACCAGTCTTTATCTAGGGACTCAATTAGTTTTGCTTCGAGATTTCTAAAAGCAGTGTGATTGCCTTCCTCGTGCATTTGCCTGCCAGTCACGGATCCCTTTGGAGGCAGATGGTGTGTGCCCCTCGCTGGGAATATTTGTGAGCTTTGCCCCAGCACAGCATTGTGAATTATGCAGCTGGATCTCATGTCCTGCTGGTAAAGGGCTTTGCTGGCCTCCGCCTTCTTCTTGTTTTGCAGATGCTTCTGGCCCAGGTGATTAACAAAACTAATCAGCACTGGGTGACTGGCAAAGCTGGTGGTTAGGAAGGGGGTTGAAATTTGCTCTTGGCAAATATTTAAGCTCAAAATTAACTTCATAGTTATTCACGCAAATAAAGCTGTAGCTCTTTAGCGCTGGGGGAAGCATGGAGGGGGGGGGGGCTCAGACACCTGAAATGCGTTTTCAGGTTTGTCTGCACTTGGGACTCTATTGGGTTACACCTTGCAAAGCCCCTTTCTAAGCCACTCTTGCAGGGAGAAGCAAAATCCCAAATGATAGTCACTCCCTTACCCTGTGACAGAACTGTCCTGCATCATGTAAAGCTTTATTGATGTGGTGTTGAGAGCAGGCCCTTTAAGAGGGGATTGCTGGGAGGGCACATATGCAAATAAGTCGAAGTATAGTGAAGGCGAAACAAAGTGTGGGAAACAGCAAATGACACAAATGTTGTAGCCAATCATGGGGCAACTTTAAGCCTGTGGAAAGTGTGTGGAAAGCTCGTGGACAATATCCCTCTCCCTATCCGCAATGTAGTGCTTAGCGAATGAGGACCTGTAACTGTAGAACGACTGTGTGCACTTCCTGAGATGTGTGCTGCCTGGGGGGTGCTTCCCGACTATGTGTGCTTCCCGACTGTGAGTGCTTCCTGAGAGGAGTGCTTCCTGGGTGCGCTTCCGGATTCGGGTGCTGGCTGGAATGGCGGATTGATGGCTTCCTGATTGATTGCGTCGGGCTCGACTGCTCCTGGCCGCGGCAATGTGGTCAGATGTGAACTGTGTTCAGAAACACCCACAAAATATGGGGACATTCTGTGAAGATGAAACTGAGTGTCACAAATAGCAAAGTCCTTTATTATTGCCCACCTGCACCCAAATTTATCCAAAATCAAGGCAGCAATGCCAAATTGTACACCCTGCATGACCTGTCAAGGCATTATTTCTGCTGAGACCCAAATCCTTGCTCCACAGTACTAGGTCTGGATTTGGGATGAGGACAAAGAGGCTGTAGGCCTTCCATGTCCCTGCTTTGTGTGCACTGGGACACCTTATGGCAGAAGGATCACGGGGCCACAGCCCAGCTGTACCCAGGCCCTGGGCAAAGGCTGGATGTTCCTCAAAGCCCCAGCTCCTGGAAAAGAGAAAGACATACTGTCTTTTAATATTTTTCTTTACCCCTCTACCCTACTCAGCTCCCCTGAAGGCTGCCTGTGCTTGTGTGCTCCTTCTTTGGTAAAAGTGCTGAGCTTCACCTGGAAGGAGGAAGAGCAAAACTTCTGGGATATCCTAAAGTCCCAGGGTCAACATAGGGGCAGGAGAAAGGATGTTTTCTGTGGACCTTCAGGAGAGGTTGAGGACCTACTGCTGAAGAGGAAGAACTGCTGCTGATTTTTTAAATCACAATGTCTATAGGATATGTCTCAGCATGATGACGAACAAAACTTTGTCACTTGGAAATCTTTTTCCTAAGCTTTGGTGGCTGAGACAGGGAGTTTTTAATGAAAATTAAGCCACACATGATGTAAGATGGAGAAATATTTTGACATTGAGCACCCAGTACAGTCTCTATTACAGTATATGTGAAATATAAATACACAGCCCTCCAATGAATGCCTGAGCTCTGAAACGTCACTCTCATCTCTATCAGCTGGGCTTTGGCTGGATCCATCTAAAAAAATGTTGAGTTGAACCAAAGCTCTCCCTAACTCTTCCTTTCTGGTTTTGGACACGATCAAACATCCTCAGCCTGTTGCTGCAACATGAAAAAGTCAGCACTCATTGAAAAGACTGTTCCAGGAGAGTTTTGTTTTATTTGTCAAGCAGTGATCTGGTCACTGTGGTGTCATATCTGGGCTGCTCTTTGCCATAAGAAGCCCTTTTGGACATTCTGGAATAACTCTGCAGCAGGCTTTGTTAAAAAGCAACCTTCAGTCTCTGATCAAAGGAGCTTGAAGGACAGAGAACTAGCTTTTGTCCAAAGGCTATAGTGAATGCTATATACATCTTTTGGGACTTTCTTCTCATCCTTGTGCTATTCTCTTTCCATGCAGAGTAGGATGGGACTGCAGGGAGCGCCAAGCTGAAATTTTGGCCAGAATCTGGGCCCTTTAGGTTATTCCAGTGGCTCAGAACAGCCTTCAAACTGAAAGATCCTGAGTTATATCACCGTAGCAGCCTTCCGGAAGAAAATTAACATCTTGGAGTTTAGCTATAAACCTTGTAGTCCCCTCTCTGTAGATCACAAAGCCCTGTGTTATTTAGGCACTGCTGCAGGAGGTGAGCCCTGGTATGGAGTTGTAGGTTGGGCAGAGGTGGTGGCTGAGATATTGAGCATCAAAATCACTGCAGAAGAACAGGCACAGCCTGAACCAATGGGTAGACATGGCTGAAGAGGTCTCTTCTTGAAACAGACAAAATCATTGTATGTCATAGATGCCCCATCCCTGGAGGTGTTCAAGGCCAGGTTGGATGGAGCTTTGAGCAGCCTGATCGGGTGGGAGGTGTCTGTGCCCAGAGCAGGGGGTGGGACTGGATGAGCTTTTAATGTCCCTTCCAATTCAAACCATTCTGTGCTCTGAGCAGCCCTCGTGTGCATATCACTGTTAGCAGAGACCTTCCCCTTCCTCAGGCTCCTGCTTCTCAGTTCCTGTGCTGTCATCTACAATTGCATCACTACAGATAGCATATTTTTCAGTTCTGTTTCATGAGCTTTGGGCTCCTGCTGAAGGGATTTTGAAGCTTATCTAAAAGCACAGGAAGAAATTCAGAGATCACGTTTTAAACTCAGCATTGCTTTCATGGGGTGCAAATTGATCACTAAATGAGAAACCAGCCCAAGGGGTCAGTTTAAAACTGGAAACCAGCCCGGAGGTGTATCTCCTGATGGAAGAGAAAGGTCCTCTGTCTTCTTGTGGAGCATCTAGAACTGGTCCCATCCAGCCCAGACTCGGGGACTTAGCACTGAGGGAGTCTGAAAGATCCAGGGTAACAGAGGGAGTTGTACTGAAATGGAAATCTCTCCCCAGGCCGTGAGACCAGACTGCCCCTGCGCATCAAAGGGGAAGGCATAGGGCCCCGGCTCCGCTTCAGCTTTGACCAGCTGGACATTGGGAAGGTTTTTGTTGGATCAGCCCACAGCTATGAGGTGAGCAGTGGGGGATCACAGCAGTTGGGGGTGGGTCCTGATGGCTCCCTGGGGGATTTTATGGCAACGCAGGCAGTTGTGAGAAGGGAATATTTGACATAATAGTTAAATATAGCGGGTTTCATGGAAACTGGATATAGTTGATGGGATCTGAAAGGCGTATGCTTTGTTCATGAAGCCTGCTTTTTAATGCCTGCTTTTTGACAACCTTCCTTTGAGATCAGCTGGGAGGCTTCATGCAAAAAAGCCCTCTTGACGCATTAAAGCAACATTGGGTCAAAAAGATAAGCGGTCAGAGGCCTCTGTTTCAGCCCTGGCTGCAATGTGCTTTTGTACTCTGGCTCTTAAAAAGCAGCTGAAATAAATTTACTGTGTTTGACCTCAAGTCCGTTGCAAAGAGTTTTCATTTAAGTGCATTCTACTGATTTTGGGAGTTGGAGGAAGGATACCCAGCTCCCACTTCAGAGCTGTTCCTGGTCAAGACACAGGGAAGGGCTTCCCGTTGCCCACCAGTCCCTCGCCACTCTTTAGACCCCAGCTCTAGAAAAGAGCAAAGTATTTCTGGAAATAAAGCAAAAGAACTTTCTACATATTTGCCTTCCCCTGCAATGGTGTCAAGTATTCTGAAAAAAAAAAAA
>VZTM01010316.1:117836-293441 GCA_013400555.1 Jacana jacana | reverse complement strand
AAAAAAAAAAAGATAGAGCAACCGAAAGAGGTGGAAAATAAGGCAATACATCATGCCAGACACTTTCAAAAGCTTGACTGTGGTAGGGAAGGACACATTAAGGTGTTTTCTTACCAAAATATTGTGCGCTCTATGCATTTTTAATGCTGATCCTTTATTGATTCTCCTATATCAATTTATTGCTTTCATTACCTGAGAAAATGTGAATAAGTAGATGATGCTGTCCTAAGCAGCTCGACTGAGGGAAACCTCAGCTCAGCACAGGATCCCAAAGTGCAATTTGTAATTAAGGTGTAAAACCTGCAAGAGGAGGGAGTGTCAAGCTACCGTTGCGGAGTTTGAACAGGTGAATAGTTCTGAGAGCAGCTGCAAAATTAAAACAAACAAACAAAAAAGGCATTTCTATGCTTCAGTCTCAGTTTTCCTGACACGTTTTGCAAGGACAAGGGAAAAGAAATCTGAAGGAGATGGGTGGGTCCATTGGAAGGGCAGGATTTCATCCTGCACCAATCAGAGATGTTAGGGCTTTGCTTCAGGTGGGTTTGTTGGTGGGTCAGAGCTTGCTGGTGTTCACGGGCAGAGCTGGGTGGGCGTTTCTCGCCCAACAGGGAAAGAAACGCATCTCGCCAAATACTGTGGAATTGTTCAGGGTAGTAGATCTCTTGAGCGTTTGACAAAATGTGGCTTGGTTCTACGTTTACGGTTTGTTCTAGTAACAGTAAAATCTTGAGTGGTGGCTGCGATTATTTAGGAAAGAGAAGATCTTTGGAACAGAGGGGGCTGTTAGGCACCTCACGCTCATCCTTCCCTTCATTGTCAGTTTAATCAAAGACTAAGAAACTATCACATGAAAGGAAAAAAGGAGGAAACCTAATATACTGTAGCAGAGTTGGGGAGTGCTCCTGAAGCTGGTTCTAGTGCCGTCCTGAGGTGTCTTCTATGTGCAATAAGCTTCTTGACTGCAGTGGAAGCTGAAGGTGTTCTGCCCTGGGCAGGATTGGACACATCCAGAGCAGAAGAAATCATTCATGATTAACTAGTAATGAATTCACTAGGAATTTTTCCTTTAACTCCTCCTTCTCCACTGGCCTTCGCTGCTCTTGGGGACAGGTCTGAAAGGACTCAGTGATGCCGAACAGGTTCTCTGTGCTGCAAGTTAAGCTGGAGCGCTCGGTGTCTGTGGAATGAACCCAGAGCAACTCTGTTTATATGCACGTACTGCTGCTTTGCATGAAAAAACCCAAAGGCAGAACTTGTCCTCTTGTATTTTCTTTGGCTTCTGCTAAGTAGCAGCACACAGCATCTTCCATCTTTTGTAGATGCTAATTGCTTCATTAGAAAACAAATCAGCCTTCTGTAAGAAAGATTCCTTATGTATTTCCATCTTGCTTTCTTGCTGCTGCAGGTGATCCTGTTTAACAAAGGAGCCATCAATGGTTTCTTCAGCTTGGTCCCTCCAGCTACAGCCCTGGGCTCCTGCTTCACCTTTCTCCCCAAGGAGGGCATCATTTTGCCAGACGAGCTCCAAGCCATCCAGATCTCCTTCAGTTCCACCATCTTGGGGAAGTTCACAGAAGAATTCAGGTTCAGTGTGAATGGAACCCCTGAGCCTGTGACCTTGACTATCAGGTGAGGAGGGTTGTAGGACCTTGGCAGGCACATCTGTGGGTAATCTCTGGGTAATCAGCTCCCACCTACCTCATTTTATGGTGAAGCAGAGGAAAAAATGGTGTTGTCTTAAGGTCTTAGTGTGGGGATGCCAGGAGCCACTGAGACTAAGCCAGGACTTTGAAACCTTGTCCCCAGTTTTAACCTTGTAATTGCAGCAGTAAACGATGCAATATAATCATCTGTGAGGAGAGATGGTCACACCTCCTTGTGCCCTCAGTATCCAATTTATCTCTGAAAGTCTTGGGTCCCTTTGGGAAGCACCTTTTGCCTTCACAGTCAAGCCAGGGTGGCTCTGTGACTTCCCAGGACCTTCTTTGCACAGGATTCAGCAGCAGCAGATTTCTTTTGTGACCCTTTGATATCTCTGTGTGAGGACTTTGGGTCTTTAAGCGATAACCCATACTGGAGGCTGCATAGGAAAGGTGTGGAGGAGCCAGCTGCCCAGTCTGAGTACTGAGGAGCTAACTGCAGTAAATCCTTTCTACAGGTTGCTCATTCCCCCTCAGGCCATGGCAGAGCGTGATGGTTTCAGCTTTGGGTACTAGACAGTCTGGGATGTCCCACTTGAGCACACAGTGAGGCCAAAAGGGTTTTGGAGATGGTTGAGGGTGGGCCAGCCTGGGTGATTTTGCTGCCAGAAGTGGTGTTTTTAAAGTCCTCAGTTAATAATCCATATAAAATGGGTAGCAGCAGCCTCTAAATCATTTCTCATGCTATCCTTCCAGCAGCAAGGACTAGGGTACCTCCTTCCTGCAGCTGGAAAAGTGCTGATACAGGAGACAGAGAGCTCTGCAGCAAATACTGCATGAGGACTTGGGCTCTGTCCCATGGCTGGTGCCGTTGCAAAAGATAATCCTCACTGAACAAAGAGGGGGGAAAAAAAAAGCCAGAAAAAGTCTGATGATAGAAGAGGCAACACTGGCTTTTCAGGACCACAACAGCATCCAAACTTGTCCCAGTTGGTCTTAACTGTGGGGCTGGTGGGAAAAGGTGGTGTAGGCTCTGGAGCTTTGGGGCTGGGTTGCTGCTGTTGGGAGGCCGAGGTAGTAAAGAGTGAAAAGTGAAAGGAATCTGCAGTCAATTTTACCCTTAAGGTGAGGGAAATGGATAAAAAAAGAACAACAAGGTTATTACTTCCCAAAAGAGAGTGGTGGGTAGGTCTGACCTCGGTAGAGAAACAATTATGCTGGCTTTGTGTTTGGAGGGAAAGTGCTGCTTTTTTTGGAAATCAAGAGGGAACATTTCACAATCAAATAATTTATTCTCCTCTGTCCCTCCCCCAAATTGGTCACGGGATTTTTCTTGCATAAGCAGCTTTCCCCTTGAGCAAGGGCAGGTTTTGCTTGTAAAGATGCTCTTATCACAGGTAAATTAGAATTTTTCCTGGATGGCCTTGCTCCTGAGGAAGGAAAGAGCTGTCAGTGGGGTAGTTAGTTGTCTTCTGGCTTCCCCACAACCAAATGAAATAGTCCTGGTTTCCCCACAGATGTCTGGGCTCCTGCTGCGCAGCATGTCCTCCCCTTCTCTGTGGCCAGTCTCTGCCCTGTTCTGCCAGCAGGGCCCTGAACTGGTGCAGATCTTATGTCTCAGGAAGAGGATTAGTGTTCCTTTCTTTAATTTCTTCCTTATCCTTGTACTCCTCTCTTCCTGGATGATGGCTCCTATGCAACCCATCTGATGATCCCCAGCATCCCCTTCTGCTCCCATATGGCTGTCCCTCAGTTTTAACTCCTGTTGCAGTCCATTCCTGTCTGAGGTGGCACCTGCCTTCTTGACTTCTGTCTTGCCTTTGTTTCAGGGATCCGTATCCAGCCCTTATAGAACCATAGAATGGTTTGTGTTGGAAGGGACCTTAAAGATGATATAATCCCACCCCCTGCCCCAGGCAGGGACACCTCCCACCAGACCCAGTTGCTCAAAGCCCTGTCCAGCCTGGCCTTGAACCCCTCCAGGTTTGGGGCAGCCACAGCTTCTCTGGGCCAGGGTCTCACCATCCTCACAAAAAATAATTTCTTCCTGAGATCTCATCTCAATCTCCTCTCTTCCAGTGTGAAACACTTCCCCCACATCCCGTGGCTCTCCTCCCTAATCCAAGAGTCCCTCCCCAGCTTTCCTGGACTCCATTATGGACTGGAAGGGTCCCTGAGGTCTCCCCAGATACTTCTGTTCTCTAGGCTGAACCTTCAATTCTCTCAGCCTGTCCTCACAGCAGAGGGTCTCTGGCCCTCCCAGCATCTCTGCGGCCTCCTGTCCTGCTCCAACAGGTCCATGTCTGTCTTGTCTCTCATTCTCTAGTCCCACAAGTCAAGCTGTTTGTTTTCAAACTCCTTTGAGATGTCCACGTACCAGGTCAGGCTGAGTCTCCCTACCTACCTTTTGGGGAGGTGTTTGTGCACTGGTTTTAGTCCTCTGTGGAGGAAAAACTCCCAGTTCTTTTGAATGGAGGCAAGCTGACTGGTGGGACACTGGGCTGCAAAGGAAGGAATGGGGATGAGAGTGCAAGTTCCTCTCCCATCTTGTGTTATCTTTTCTGCTCTGCAAGAATTCTGGTCTCCCTTTACAAGTGCATTATTCAATGCTGCTGTAAAACACAGTGGTTGCCAAAACCACTGCCTTTCCCCCCGATTTTCTTGCAAGCTGGGCAGTTATCAGCTGTAGCGCATGGACCTCTGGGTTGGCTCCTTGCCTGAGTCTTCTGGGCAGTTGTTCAGGTTTGACTTCCCCAGGCACAGATAGGGTGTCCTCAGCAGAAACAACAGTAATTTCCTCACTCACCTGGCAAGGCTACTCCTTGGCACTTTCCCAAGTGTGATCCCCTGTCATGGTTGGTCTGGAGGTAGTTTTCCATTGTCTCCTGGCAAGTGCTGTGCCGTGAGGGAAAGCATGTCTGCTCCAGTTACTCCATCTGAAGTAAGCTGTTCAGGCTTGGGAGGTTAGGTCTGATTACTTGAGGTCCTTGGAGAGGGAACTTCAGCAGCAGCAGGGATTTGCTACCTGACTTACTCTCAGGAACTGATTAAGCTCCAGAAATTGAGAATTAGCGTTGAATTGAAACTCCTGACAGTTTTTCTGAGTGCTTTTTGACTGTACAAGCAGAAGATGCCCAAACCATGGGTGATTATTCTTTACTTGGAAACCAACCTGGCCAGATCCTGAATGTTTGTTTCTTTGTTTTTATTTACTAAATGCTGGAAATGGGGCACCTTGGATGAGCACAGAAGCCTCTTGCTGCTTATGCAGGACATGAACAGAATAAAACTGTGAATAAAGCTAGAAGGCAAGGCTCCCTGAGGTCCTTGATTTTTGACTCAGAGGCAGAGCTGGCATTGATGGGCATCAATCATGAAATAAATTAATGAATGCTGTGCAGCTCTGAGTGCTGATTTCAATGGATGATGGTGAGTTCAGGAGCTTGAAGCCTGGCTGCTGAATTTAAGGATGGGTGAGGAGAGGCATTGGGTTCAGGACACCCGTGTTGGGCAGTTTAAGACATGTTGCTCTTGTGTGTGTCAACTGGTGCATTGGAGACAAGCTGATACTTTCTTCCAAGATTCAACTGTCCACTGTGTGGAACTGTTGCTGCTTTTCTCAAGGGATGTTTGGGGCTCCCCTGGATTCATGCCCCAAAATCCTGCGTGCCTAGTGATCACGTGGGTCAAGGTCTTCTGAGGAAAAGAAAAATATGCTCCATGGAAACACTAGTTCCAGCTAAGAAATACCTAAGCAGGGAACCTGCAGCTGGGAAGGCTAATTGAAATGAGTCTGCTTTTGTGTGGACACCTCAGATGGGAAAACTGAAGCACAGAATCACCACTTATTCAGGCCAATAGCAACCTGGGGCCATACCCTTGGTCCCCAGTGACAGATGCCCTAAAGCCACACTAGCTGCAAGGTGCTTTGCTTTGGCTGACTCCTGTCCACATGAATGGAATGCTGAGCACAAGGACAGTGGTTTGAAACCCACCACGGTTCTGAGTTCAGCTTTTATTCATCCCAGCTGCAACGAAAGCTGAACACTTTGCAGTTGTCTTTAAGAAACCAATATCTCTCTGTCTGTCTTTGTCCCTGCAGGGGCTGTGTCATCGGACCCACCTTTCACTTCAGCGTGCCTTCCCTCCACTTTGGGGATGTCTCCTTTGGTGAGTGTGCCCTGGGCCTGGACCACAGGTCTATGCCCTACCAAAACAGACATCTCTCACTTGTGTTCCTCCATAGCAGCCTTTGGGGTGTTCAAATGTGGGCTGCCAGTTGCTTAGGCAGTGTTGTGCCATCATGAGATCAAAGAGGACCAAAGGAATAGAAAATCAGTATTTTCTGGTGTCCCTCATAGTCTGTTCAGCCCCAAAGTCCCAGGCCTTGATAGGAGAATGACTGTGAAGACCCTTGTCCCAGAAGGACCCAGGGGATGGGATTGCAGGAGAAGAGTTTAAACCATGTACGAGCTGCTTTGGATAAATGTTGCTGTTGTGAGGCAAGGACACCATTTACCCACCTGACCTTTAGTGTGAGATCTTAATGAGGACACCTCATTATCATGGACCAGGTAATATGCCCAAGCAAAAGCTCTGTGTCCTCAGAGATGTGGGCTCCTTCTCCTTCCCTGTAGACAGGAGCCGGTGGTGAGCATCCAGAGCATCTCCATTGAAATGCAGATTCTGGTTCTCCATCTCCCTCTCACAAAAGGCTTTTACCCAGATGATATAAAGTTTAAATGTGAAATCAATTGTGGATTGATTGAAGGGCCATTATCATTCTGTGCCCAGGATGCCTCTGTGTTTGCATGCTGTTCATGGACATTTAAAGAAAACTCATTACCTTTCCTAGGCCACTTCCTCCCCTCCCTACACCACCGCTCTGCCACTTCTTTATTTCCTTTTGAATAAATAAAACAAGGAGAAACTCATCGGGCAAAGCAGCAGTTATGTAATGGGAGATTTATCCTGCTTAATCTGATTTCATTAATAAGGCCTTTGCAGCTGCAGGCAGCTATTGTATTTTTGCTGCTTTTATCTGTGTGTGTCTGGAGACTTCTATTTCCTCTGGGGCTGGGAAGTCTGCGTTTGTACTCTTTTGTGCCCCTCCTGCCTGGAGGAGCTGCTGGAAGTGGCCAATGGTTGCTGGTGATGGGCACAGATGAACTATCTATGTTCCTGAGCTCACCTCCTGGAATTGGGCTACAAATTGTCACACACTTGGTCTGGTTGCCCCAAAACAGGATGTGCCTTAAGGATCCTGCCAAGAGAAGCTGCTTTACTGCCCTGCATGGTGCTGCAGTCCCAATTTCACCCTTCCTTCCTTTTGCTGTGGGTGTTCCTTAATGACAATACACTGCTTTTCTGTATTGGAAACCATGGGACTGTCCAGAGAGTTAACACAGAATTTTACATATTGAATTTTCAGAGTAAACAGTCTGTCCAGATGCTGCGTGCTCATAAATGAGAAATGGTTTTGGGACAGGTGAGGGAGAGAGCTCCTCACAACTAGAGAGGAAAACTTCTGGTGTTTGGCATTGCCAAGGAAGAGGTCTCTGTGATCAGCATAAAAGGAAATTTCACTGACGATTAATTCCTCACTTAGCATCTCAATTAGCTGTAATTCAGGCTGAAAAGAGCTAAACTCCAAGTGCAGTTTTATCCTAACAGGATAATCACACCAGGAATCATGGGATAATTGATGCATACATTAATATTTGTGCCATTTTCCTAGGCTTTCCTCACACCTTGTCATGCCGCCTCACTAACACCTCCTTGGTGCCCATGTCCTTCAATCTTCGCATTCCTGGGGATGGCCTGGGAGAGCCCAGTGTCACCAGTTGGGTTGAGATATCAGACAATGCTCACCCATCCTGGAGAAAGGGAGCTCTTCGTTGCACCAAGCCAACTGAATTTACCATAAAGCCTTGCCGAGGGACCATCCGCTCCCAGGGATTCCTGGATATCCAGGTAGGGGAGGAATCTGGCCATTGGTGCTTCAGCAGGTGGAGCTGAAGCTTCACCAACGTATGAAAGGGCTGTGAGTGAGACATAGGTACTAGTGTTAGGCTTTTATTAGCTGAGTGACACTGGGACTTTCCTGAAGGAGCACTGTTTTGTTTCCAAAACCATGAGCTGAAGATCAGGTACCCTGTGGTCAAGGTACAGAAGCCATTTTTGTGTTTTTGAGAGCTACTTAGAGCAATTTCTTTGATTCAAAGTGGGCAGAGGGAGGATGATGTCAGAAGGTGGCTGTTGAAAAGAGAGATGTCATCTGTATTGAACTGATTGGCTTTTCTTCCTTGTCTTATTTCTCCTTTCCCGTTGAGCAGAAGGAGATGTATTTGCTGCTGTGATCTCCAACAGGGACTGAAAAAGCTCTGGCAATCTGGGCCACATTTTGCCCTCAGCTTCCTGTTGTAAAGCTGAACTGCCTCTGTTAAAGTCAACAGATTTCTTCTGGATTTAGGCTATTGTAGTTGAGATTAAAAATTGGTCCTTTCATTTTAATACAGCGGTGAGTTAGCCTAATTGGGCTTAAATTTAGGTTAAGTATGCTCTGATAACTATGTGGTGTATTTAACAAAGCCAATATCATAGAATCATAGAATGGTTTCAGTTGGAAGGGACCTTAAAGATGATGCAGTCCCATCCCATGTCCTGGGCAGGGACACCTCCCAGCAGATCAGTTTGCTCGAAGCCCTGTCCAACCTTGCCTTGAACCCCTCCAGGTTTGGGGCAGCCACAGCTTCTCTGGGCAACCTGGGCCAGGGTCTCACCACCCTCACACCAAAGAATTTCTTCCTGAGATCTCATCTCAGTCTCCCCTCTTCCAGTGTAAAACCCTTCCCCCTCATTCTATTGTCAGAAGACTTTTATAACTTCCAGAGACTGTGCTCTGCACATAGACTAGAGGAAGAATTAGGGCAAAATCCTCCCTTTCTTTATCATGGAAGGAGAACTGGAGGATATGGATCACGCTTTTTGGAATGATGAAGTATTTGATGCTCCCTTTTTTTCCCAAGGTCACCCTATGTTCCAACACCGTGAAGAGATACGAGCTGGCGCTGGTGGTGGACGTGGATGGCGTTGGCACAGAGGTGTTGGCTCTGCTCCTCACAGCCAGGTACCGGCACTTTCCTTCCAGTTCATGGTATCTCCTTATCTATCTTTCACCAGCATGCTGCCTTGCATGTGGTTTGCTGGCTGCATTTCCGAATGAGAGGTATTGCTTAAGGAGCTGGTTCTGCCCAGCTAGGAATGAGAAGAGCACTCCACATTGAGAAGTGCCTGTGCCCGATGGGCAGGCACAGCTTGGAGCCTTTTTCTAAAGGGAGGAGTAATTATATTCACTCTTGGCCTGTGTCTGGGTGCTTGAGAAGCAACAAATTTCTTACAAGTGGTGGACTTGTGACCAAAACACAACATTCATTTGGGACACAGCAAGCAGCCTGCTGAAAGCAGACCTCTTGATTCAGTTAAGGCATGTGTAAATGGGGATGGATCTTATGGTGGGACTGGTGAGGGATGAATAAAGGCAAGGTCTTATGTAGGGAAAAATAGTCCTTGATGTGGAAGCTGAACTTAGGTTTCTTTGCTTCCCTCTGGTTCTTTTCAGCACTAGCGTTCTCAGGCTTAAGCTGAAAGTTGTTCCTGCTGCTGCAGGATTCAATCCTATTGTGCTGCAGCGGGCGTCAATTTAATTACAGGAAGGATGTAATTTGCTGGTGCTTTTCTCTCTCCCAGGCAGAGTCGTCCAGTCAGTGACTGGGCTATAATTTTGTGAAACAAGGGGAAAAGGGAACAGTGTATGGAGCCCTGGGGGTGAAGGACCAAAGTAGCTACAGAAAAAGGGAAAGAATGGGGGTAAGGCAGGTGGTGCCTTTTACCCTACGTAGCTGGGACAAGTTTTCAGGCAGGGCAACAGCGATACGGGAGAGGAGGGAGTCATTTTTACTCAAACACTGTTGTCCTGTGTTCCCTAAGCCTTGGTGAGCACTGGTCCTCGATGGGAAGGCTCCTCCAGAGCTCTCACCTTACTGTGGGACCATTGAGAATGGTTCTTGCAAGCCTCCTGAGACAAAGGTGCCCATCAGATGGCTCTGGGACAGAGCACTGTGCTCTGCCCAGGCACTTGGCAGTCTCTGTGATGCTGATACTCAGGGTTTGCCTCTCCTTCATGAGAGTAAAAGTGACTAAAAGGAAGTTAAAGGCAATTTATTGCTGTAGGAGTATTCATTGTCTCTTTGACAGTGACAAATGGGTTGTGCTCCATTTTGTGCTATTTGGGGAGTAAACAAATCCTGCATTCTCTTGGTATCTCTAATTCTCTTTCGGTCATCTCTTTGCCCAGATGTGTGGTTCCTCCACTGCAAGTGCTCAACCCCATCATGACATTTGGAAGGTGTCTTCTGAAGTTCCCTTATCTGCAGACGCTGACCCTTGTGAATGACAGTGATTTTGCAGGCTGCTACAGGGTTCTTCCTCAGGTTTGGCATCACATCTGCATCATGCCTTCAAGTGTTAGCAAGGGGTTTACCAGGAAAAAGGGAAAAAAAAAAGGGAGTAGGCTGGGTAAGACATTGCTGGTTTGTATTCAGATAGGTTCCTGTTCTCAGCAAAAGAGAACAGGAACTTATCTGAATATGAGCTTCAGGAATTGGTTTCAGTTCTTTAGGAAGCAATTTATGTTCTAGTCTTCGAGGTGCTTTCATGCAGGAGAATTTAGGGGGCCATGAAAAGGTGCTGCAAGGTGGATGCCAGCACAGGAGCAGGTGCTTGTGGATGCAGCAGCTTTTGGACCCTCTGTGGATGCCAAGCTCTTACAAATCTTGCAATTGCTTTTTGCCTTTTGCTTTCCCCTACAGGTTAAAAAAAAAAAAAAAAGGCATTTATTGTCATTGTCGTAGATGCCAAGGAGTCTAAAGCTTCGTTGTCAAAGGTCACCATGAAGTTTCCTTCTGTCCCTTACAGGAGTGCAGGAAGGATGCTGCTGTGTGGTACTCCAGCCCTGCACCATGTGGGATCATCCACCCTCACAGCTCTGTGGAGGTCCCGGTTGTACTGGAAGCCCAGGTGCTGGGAGAGCAGGACACTGTGGCTCATGTCACAGTGTTTGGCAGTGAAGGGTCCCCATTGGTGAGTCCTCGGGGACATGGGGCAAAAAGCATATGGGGGTTCTTCTTGGGAAAACAAGTACTTGTAATATATGGCAGGTGTGGAGAAGGGAGGAAGGGTTGATTTGTGGCAAGAGCTAATAGCCAGAGAAGAGGAAAGGTGGTATCCTCTTAGGTGATAATCTAAGTGTCTGAGACAGCTTTTAATTTCGGAGATGTGAGACAGGATAACAAGCCCAGTCTGAAACACAGCACAGTCCCTGGGTCTCATACTCTGCTGTGTTATCAGATGAAGAGCAGCTGCTGCTTCATTAGGACATTTGTTCAGGAGCATCCAGAGACATCCCTGAATCCCACTAAAGCAAGAGCTCTGTAAGGAACCACGTGGAAAGTCAGGCCCATCACTTCTGAAAAGTCACATCTCCTTGCCAAAAGCCCCAGCCAAAAAGGCACGAGTCTCCCCACAGTTCACATCTGGAGCACAGAGACTTTTTCTTTTTCCTACCAAGGTTGAAAATGGATGAGGCAAAGCATTCCTGGACTAAAGCCTCCTGAAAGATGTTGTTCAAACACAACAGCAGCAACAACGACAAAATGTGGGAGGCAGAATGCTGTATGTAGCATCCTGGCTTCATCCAGCTGAAATCTAGAACAAATTTAGTTAATTAAACTTTAATTTAAAATGATATTAACTTTTGAAGCAGCTGTTTCAAAATGTCTTGTCATCTCCCTGAGCCTAAAAGAGGATGTCAGAAGATTGCTGGGAACCTTACGCTTTCTGTAACAGAGAGGAAGACTGACATTTTGAAAGTAGTTGAAGGGATTTAAACTTTCATTAAAATGAATGGAAATGATGCAGCTAAATCCCCTGGATGCCACTGAATGTCTCAACCCAGGCCTTTGTGGATGTGCATGTAAACCAGTCAACAGGAAGGCCAGGATTTGCAGGGAAAACTCAAAAAACTCAAATACAAGGCACGCTTTCTTTATTCTAGAAGGAAGAAACTTTCATTTTCAACTGAGCTGTTTAACGTTAGCTTGTTTAACTTACAGCATTCTGGTAAAGCTTTAACCCTCAGGCTAACAATTTACAGTTTCAAACTCTACCTTAATTTTTTTTTTTCTATTTGGAGACAAAGATGACAACTTTTTGCCCAAAGGTCTGATGTTTCGGCTGGAGAATCCTGCCTGTCCCAAAAGAAAGTCTAGGGCAAGATTGAGTGACTGAGTGTGCCCATTAAAGTCCATGTTTAACATGCAGCATTCCTGCTCAGCTGCTGGTGGCACCCAGCTGGGTCTGTCAGCAGCACAGACGGGAGGTTTTGTCTGTCAGGCAAGATTCTTGGCATTTTCTATAGGTCTTATAGTTTGAGTGTGGTATTAGTCGTTCATTAGTAGCTGACTCACCCAGAGCTTTCTGGGCTGGCAGAACAGCTAACTGTCTTCTTATACATCCTGCACTGTGGCAAGTCACAGAATGGTTTGGATTAAAAGGGACCTTAAAGGCCATCCAGTCTCACCCCCTGCCCTGGGTAGGAACACCTCCCACCAGACCAGATTGCTCAAAGCCCCATCCAACCTGGCCTTGAACAGATAGCATGATGTAAATGTGACCTCAGAGGAATGGCTGCAAAATATTCCAGAGGGGTTTTTCTTGTCCCTTTTAAGAAAAATTTAGATAAGGTGGTTTTCTTATAAGCTCTTTCCTTCACAAGGATATATTGTGTTAGTACACACTCAAATTGAAGGCAGCTTGTCTGGGCATCCTCCAGGTGCTCATCTCCAAAGGGCTCTGCCCTGTCTTCTGTGCTGCTGTTACCAGGAGGCAAAGCTAGTTGAGGAGGCACAGCTCTTCCCTCCAGCTTCTTCTTCCCAGGAGCTTTGGGCAGCATCACCCAAACTGCAGCTCTCCATGCCTCCCTTCTCCCGGAGGGACAAAAGGTCCATCATCACACATGGCTTCGGCACCTTATTCTTGACGTACCAGCCTTAGTAGGTGATTTTTTTGGCTCTTGCAGGCAGTAGTGTCCTGTCAGGGGATGAGTGCTTCTGGCTGCTACTCCTCCTGGCTGAGCTGGGCTAGTGGTTCTGACAGCTGTCAATGCCGTTTCCTCGAGTCAGGCATCATTAAGGGTTTTACATCACAGAGTCTGGTTTCTTTGCGTGGTTCAGTCATACTCCTTGCCCTCCAGTGAATCATACAGCATCTTGTCAGCCTTGGGAGTTCGATGCATTCAGTTCCTGTTTGAGTTGGGGTGTTTAGAACTAGTGAAATCCAACCAGACGGGATAAATTCTTATTAATGATGTGAGGAGGTGGCTTAGCAGAGGTCCATATTCCTCCCCCAGTAGTTCTACAAGAACAAAACTGTTTGGTGTCAGACTGTTGAAAGAAAAAAAAAAAACAACCAATACCTGCTTGAATGATGTAATTAATAATTAATGTCTGTTTTTCATAGAATACCAGGAAAACACCTCAGCACAAATCAGAGGCAACTAATGTGCATGAGCTCTATTCCAAAGAGCCTGCTTTGCTTCTCACTTTTTCTGGCTTTCACATTGTTATGTTGTGACATAATACACATGTTAAAGAAGTTCCTGTCCAAGCGTGGCTGGGCAGCAGCAGAAATCAGGGAAGGTGTTTTGGAGCAAGACAGAGCAGTGGAAGCAATGGGAGCAGTCACAAGGCAGAGAAAGGGGAGCGGAGCAGGTGTGAAAAGCAAGTGTGGGAAACTGGGTTTCTTTATCCCCTGGTAATGGGAGCTCATGGCTTTCAGATGGAATCACTTGTGACTTTACAACCTTGTGTTTCAGTCTTACACCACTGAAAACTTCGAAGAGCTGTAATTATCCCTCAGTCTAGGAGTAACCCTAGAGCTGTATAATAGTGGCAAACTTTTCCTGTTTGGTTTTTTATTGTGGTTTTTGTTTGTTTGTTTGTTTTGTTTTGTTTTGTTTTTTGTCTTTCCTACCCACTTCCTGGAGCAGAAAGTCCATTTACTGAGCACTGGAGAAGGACCAGTTGTTTACGTGCATCCCAGCAAGATAAATTTTGGCAGTATCCAAGTTCTGCAAGATGCTTCCCGAACTCTCCATCTTGCCAATCAGACTGTCATCCCCGCATCCTTCTCGGCAGAGATGGTAGGTTGGCAACCTGTTGGGCTATTTTCCAATAGAAATGACTGCTCCATAGCAGCCTGTGACTTGGTTTTTATATGCAACAGTTCCAGATTGCTATCACAGAGAGAAAGCAAGATATTCCATCACAATGCAGCAAGAGAAGCCTGGCTGTGGGGGCAGTTTTAGTGGGAGACCCCTCAGAAAAACAGAATTTGCATAGAAGTTCGGGCAGAAATTAGCCTGGATCGTTTTTAAAAGTTCTCCCTCTATTGTGTGGATGGTCTTTAGCTCCAAGAGTCATGCTTTTGGAGCTCTAGGAGATCAAGAGAACCCCATGGCCCTGTGCTGCTGAAAGGGCATGGGTTTCCCTGTTGTGTTTGCATCTGCTGTACCTCAAACTCCTGCTAACTCTGGAGATGAGGGTATGAGGTCTGTCTGAGGAGATATTGTGCTACCCATTGGAGCAGGAATTTGGGATTGGAGTGGGAAAACAGGGTTTGGAAGGAGGTTTATACTTCTCTGTGCTGGGTGGGTTGAACTTCTGGGGTTGGTTAACCTAGGTTGAATTTCCCTCTTGCTGCTTTTGCAGCTGTTTCACTCCAGTTTCTGTGCCCAGGCGGATAAAAGTAGAATCAGAATGGTTTGGGTTGGATGTGACTCTAAAGCCTATACAGTCCCAACCCCTGCCCTGGGCAGGGACACCTCCCAGCAGACCGTGTTGTTCAAAGCCCCAACCAGCCTGGCCTTGAACCCCTCCAGGGATGGGGCAGCCACAGCTTCTCTGGGAAACCTGTGTCGTGGTCTCACCACCCTCACAGCAAAGCATTTCTTCCTGAGATCTCATCTCAATCTCCCCTCTTTCAGCATAAAACCGTTCCCCCTCATTCTGTGGTTCCCCTCCCTGAACAAGAGTCCTTCCCCGTGTAACCCCAGAGTGAGGGAAATCTCAGCTTTTTTTGGCTCCTCAATGAAAATCTGCTTTCTACCTCTGCAGAAGGCAAACTGCCTTGCATTGCTGGTACTGGTGTGTAATGGTGGGTTTCACATGTTTGTACCCAATATTTTGCTCCCAGAGGTCCGTGTCGGTGCTGCTGTGCCATTGTGATGCCTCCCCTTGCTGCCCGGGGCAGCTTGGCAGCGCACCTCAGGGGCTTGCAGGGTAGATCTGCCTCTTCCTTGTCTCAGGGCCCTAATTTATGGGATTGGGTGATAAATCCTGTCCTGCAAATCTCTGCAAATATTGTGGCTAGTGAGGTGGTTGGGGGTTTCATTTGCCATAGTAAAGATGGGCTCTGCTGCTCCACTGTACTCCCTGCTGACTTGCCAGGGATGAGCTTACCCCATGGGGAGCATCTCAGCTTCCAGGACAAGCTACCTGAGATCAAGGAGATGTTCAAGGAGGCATGTCCTGAGAATCTGCTGGGTCAGCCATTTCAACAAGGGCTCTTCAGGCTCTTGAATGCTGTGACACTGAGCCTGTCTGATGGGAGCAGCGCTGGGGCAGGTGAGACGTGCCCGAGCTACTCTCTTACCTTCCACAGCTGCCTGCTTTGGTGCTGTTTTGCTGTCTCAGTTGAAGATTCACCCCTTTGCCTCTGCCTGGTGGTGTATTGATGGGGAAAAAAGAGGACTAAATGGTTTTGAAACTGAATTTTGAGATGTGGTTGGCTGTCGGGGTGAACTGCATGTACATCAAAGAGCAGAGCTGGCACCATCTGTCCCTTAACCTGGCTCCTGGGGTGATGTGAGCACCCTCTGTTCACTTGTCCCCCTGTTATCTGAGGTGCCAAATCTTCTGCTTTGACTTTCCACTTGAAGACTGCTGCAGGACACTGAGCTGTGATTTTTCTGTCTGCCCTTTGATGGCTAATCTCGAAACTGTGGCTGTTTGCAGTTGGGCTTTATAGATCACAGTCCCCGCTCGAAAGAAAGAGGTATCGATTGAAATTTTCGAAGCAGCGTTGGCTCAGCAATGTTACAGGACGCTGACTGGCAGCTCAACAAACTGGATGAGATTAAATTAAGGGGCAGCAACAGAGCAAGTAAAAGATTGGTTTCTTGTTGGAGGTAGAAGAAGGGAGATGGCCACTCTGTCGACTTGGTGGCACCCTTAGCCATCACATGCAAGTTGCTGTCAAGCTTTCTTCTTCCTTTATGGGAGAAAAAAGCATTGTCTGAGCAAGCAGAGATGCTTTTTCTGTGGATAAGTTCACTTTGGGATAGTGATGTAAGGAATTAAATCCTGTGGAGCATCCCTTGTGCCCAGGCTTCCTAATACCCCTCTCTTCTTCTTTCCCTTGAATGAGTTGAGTCTCACCTATGCTAGGAGCAGCACTGACCATTTCCAGAAGGAAATAAATCCTCTAAAGCTGTATGTTGAGGTGGGGCTTTGGGAGGTTTAAGAGGAGTGTAGGGACTTCATACTTTAGTTTTGCATTGGCTTATCCCTGCAGGGTTGTGACCCTTGGGGGCAGTGTGTCATCCCATGCTCATCCACTGAATCCCTGTCTGGCTGATGTACTCTTCCTAGTTAGATTGCTTTTCCAGTTGCCAGCTATCCTCTGGATCCAGCAAGGGGAGGGTTTACCTGTCCTGTGGGTAGGAAAGACTGGAGGAATAGGTCAACATGAAGGAGCTGCTGCAGCTTAGCCGGGGGGGATGTGACCTGCTGGAAACGGTGGCTGTTTCCCCTCCTTCTTGCTGCTGCTGCTTGTCATTTTCTTTTCCTGTTTCCCCAAGCGTCTTAGGCTTTTTTTTCTGCTGTATTGACAAGTGCAAAAGAGTTGTGGTTGATTAATGGAAGTGTTTTCTCTCCCTGCAGAAAGGCAGAGAGGAAAAAGCATCTTGCTTTGAACATTTCCTGCTTGTTCTTTGTCGCTCTGTCTTCTCAGGGGTCTTTTATTTGGCTACTGAGAACAACATCTCTTGGCATCACGGAAGGCAGTGCATATCACGCCTGTGTGATCAGGAAAGAAGAGATGGGCCTGGGGTGTAATTTTTGTTTAATCAGTAGCAGCTTTCTTCTGCTTGCGTAACCCCCATGCTGGGTCTGTTATGTCCCGCCACAGGGAGGTGAACAGTGGTTTCCCAGTACCTTGTAAGGAGTGAGGAGAAAGAAAAAACCTTTATTAGGATTTCCTCTTCTCAGGAAAGTCCTAACTTGGGGGTCCCTGTTCCTTGACCGCCCTAATGCAGAGCCCTGTGCTCCTGCTGGAGCTGGCTGCTGCCTTGTCGCCAGCAGCGGTGCTGTAGCCCGATGTAGTGTCATCTTCAGGAGAATCCCTGGCGAGCAGATCCCCTTCCACCTTCCCAGGGACGAGATGACAGTGCAGAAGAGACCAAGTTCTGTTTTTTTAAAAAAAAGACTCTGTTTATCTTCTCCCTGGGATTCACTGGAGAAAAGTCAACTGATTTTTCGGGCAGGATATAAAGGCTCTTGGTCAAAGTAGGTGTGAGCAAAGAGAGAACACGCAGTTCCTGTTCCCGTACGTGCTTCTCTCCTCATTAGTGCAGGATTTGTTTTATTTACTAATTCATTGCTTATTATCGCCAGCTTATGCCAACGTTCCCTCTATTAAAGAACCAACCATATGGAGACATAGCAAAACATGGAGATAAACTTAAAAACAGCACAAATAAAGGGATGCTGCTTTAGCAATTCTGTTTGGTGTTCTGGCTGATGGCAAATTTTGTTGTTATCTGCACAAGTTGTGCGGACTGTGGGAAGGGGAGGCTTTGAAGAGCATCTCGACATTGTTTGCAGCTCCCCCCCCCGACTGCTCTCACTGAAGTTGGAGCAGACTCGAATTGGCAAGAGGGTGGTTTTTAAACCTACTGTAAATTACATTTTATATTTTTTTCTCCCCCAAGCATCTGAATAATTAGCCAGGCTGTCAGTGTTCACTCATAGCGAGACACAGGCAGACAGCGTGGTGCCCTTCAAACAATATCTGCAATGCTATTTAGAAGTAAGTGTTAAATTAACTTTCCAGGATATGGGCAGCCCTGAATATGTGGCCTCTTCTGAGGTGAGCAGAGCTTTTGGAGATAAGATGCATAGACTTAACTCATTACAGAGCTGTCCCACCAGAGCCTTGGGGTGCTCCAAAAGCTTCCCTTAGACTTAAACCACCATTTTTATATAAAAAAATACCAGTTTGCTGATTTCCACCAAGTTTGATCTTGCCAGAGCTGGACTGTGCCAGGAAACTCACAGCATTGGTCATGGTCAAGAACTTCCAATCTTTTTCTGGTGACCAGTTGTACCAAAGCCCAAGGAAGGTAGAAAGCTGTATACTTTCCAGGGTTGCATTGACTTCAGTCCACGGTATGTGGCCCTTGAAAAGGGAGTCAGAAGCTGGGAGAATACCTTGGAAAAGATGCCTGAAGCCTGGCCACAGGGAAGGGGTTTTTTATCATGTCAGCTATCTTATATGCCCTTTGGTTTCATGTAGCATCCCTTTGATGGTTCCAGAGGCTAAAGCAAGGTGAGTCCCCATGCTTTTGCCAAGTAGATGTTGGTGCTGAGGTGCCAGGAGGAGCTCTGGTTGTTGGTGGGAGCACTAAACCATCATCATGCTCTGATCTGTTGTGGCTGCCCCATCCCTGGAGGTGTTCAAGGCCGGGTTGGATGGGGCTTTGAGCAACCTGGTCTCATGGGAGGTGTCCCTGCCCAGGGCAGGGGGTGGAACTGGACGAGCTTTAAGGTCCCTTCGTACCCAAACCATTCTATGATCTTCACCTCCTGCTGGGGGTTGGGGTGTTTTTGGGCTGTTCCCTGCCACTGGCAGTTCATGCAAATAAAGAGAAGCTTTGAACTGAAGACACAATGTCCCCCATTTTGGGGCTGCTAAACCACCTGGGGCAAAGCTCAGTACAACTGATGTGGGATGGAAGTTTATTTCCTCTTCACAAGGAGCATTGGGTCTGCCTGACATGGCATGAGCGCCCTCTCACTAAGAGCTGTAGCTTGGTAACATACAGCCACAACTTTAATATTGAGTTCTGCTTCCTCTGTCACTCGTGTCAGGCCAGAATGCCCACATCGCTGTAATTATCTAGCTGTAAGTAGCTTCAAGAGGAGTGAGTGTGGTGGCTGCTCAGTCCTCCCTTGGGGCAGCCAGCTGTCCATCTCTCACTGTTTTCAGTTATAACCATGGTTAATTTTAGCAGCACAATGGAAATCTGTCCAGGGATAAGCTAATGATCTCAGTGTTGAATTTCTTGATTTACGTGATTGATCCCAATCCTTGACCAGCACTTGGGGACTCTGACATACTTGAGGGACAGAAACAGTCTCTGCCTTTGTCTATCCAGTGCATCCAGCTACTGCATCATTTTCCAGAGCTTTCATGAATAAGCAAGTAGCAGGGATATTCTCAGAAGTTAGATCTTGGTCTCCAAAGGGATGGAGCTGTGGAGCATGGCTCCGAGAGATTTCTTGTCTCAGAGACACAGCCTGTATAGGTGTAGATAGAAGCTGACCTAGAAACTGGCTTCAATCTGGGCTGGCAGAGCCGGTCTCTTGCCCAAAGGTCTCCTGCCCTGTGGACCAACACCAAACACAAGATGAAGGAATGAGGACATGATGGAAACCATCCTCCTCCTGAGCAGACCGTTGACCTCACGAGGGCATGGTGGGTCTGCGCTGGGTCACCCTGGCAAATTCAAAGTCTGGCTCCATCGAGACAGCCTATCATTACTCCTCAGTAATAGCTTCTTGGGTACAATTTACTGCCCGGCTTGTTGCCAGGCTTTGATAAATGAGCTTTGTCAGCTTGCAGACTTGCAGATTCACCTCTGGAGCAAAGCTATCAGGTCTCCTTTTCAAGTGAGCTACCCTGTGTCAGTATGAATCAGAGGAAAAGTTGTACATTAATGTCAACGAAAACCCAACACCTCACCAGTTTGGCACGGAGGCGTTGGCTGGGTAGCCCTTGGCTGATGGCAGCCCAGTGGATGCCTCTGAGGCTACACATGGGGTGGAGGGACAACAGAAGAGGGTTGGTGGGATCCAATGTGACTGAGGTCAATCTTCCCTCTGCCTGGGGTTGTGTGCTTCACTGGCCTTTGAGATTAAAATGAATTTGGTGCTGGTTTTTGATGGAATTTCAGTGATTGTAGTGTCTCTGGGTACCCAGTAGAGCTCTGCTAATGGGTTTTGCTTTGTTTGCCACCTTCCAGTCAAGCCAGACACCCTGAGGATCAGTCTGGTTCTCAAGCAGTGATTCTTCTCCGCAGCCAAGGAGTGTAAGGGATGCAGAAAACAAAAAGATAATTAGCCAGACCTCAAAAGGGGGAATATAAGAATATTCCTTAACAGAGTATGAGGTCCCAAAACAGAAGAGTGGAGGGAGAAGGTTGCAGGTAGTAATGAAAGTGGAAGCTGCAGGAGTGAAAAAAGCTGAGCCTGCTCCCCATGGAGAAGCAAAGCCCTGTGTTTACCCCGTGCTGACTCCCTTCATACCATCCTCATTTTGCTTTTTTAAAAAAGACTTCTTGCAACTCTAGAGGACAAATTAAATGTAGCTGAGTTGATTAATTTTGCCGGTGCCTGGAATAATGTTGATGCTTTTGGCATGCTCCATCCTTGGATGCAGGGAAGGGGACCTGTCCTGCTCTCCATGCAGGGCATAGTCAGCTGAAGGAGTTATCAAAACTGGGGCACCTACACATGCTGCTGGGACCCCAAATGCTCAGCAAGTTACTGCTTTCCCGTCCTCCAGCTAGTCTCATCCTCATAGTTAGCAGAGGTTGTTTGGGGGGGATTATTTAAAATGCTTTCCATGACTTTGAAGTGCTGCTTGGTTTTAGAATCATAGAATGATTAGAGTCGGAAGGGACCCTAAAGCTCATCCAGTCACACCAAACCAGGTTGCTCGAAGTCCTTTAACCTGGATTTGAACACCTCCAAGGATGGGGCAGCCACAACTTCTTTGGACAACCTGGGCCAGGGTCTCACCACCCTCACAGGGAATAATTTCTTCCTGAGATCCCATCTAAATCTTCCCTCTTTCAGTTTAAAGCTGTCCCCCCTTGTCCTATCACTACATGCCCTTGTAAAATGTCCCTCTCCAGTTTTGTGTTAGTTTTCTAATGCTCTTGGGCTGGCAGGTGTCCTGTTAGAGCACAGTGCCACTGGCCTGATGCATGGCAACTTGAGCTAACTTCATCTAGGTCAAGCAGTTGCCTGGATTATGTCAGTCCTCCAAGCACATGGTTGCTCTTTGTTAAAAAAAGAAAAATACGCCTCTTCTCCAATCATACTGCAGTGTTTGTGTGAGTAGTAACTGCTGCTCCAAACACTGCACAGGACTGAGGTGCACATACCGCTACCACAGCGATGGATGTTTGGAAGCGGTATATCTTCATCCTGGTGTGTTTCATGCTGGCCTGGGAGCATTGCATGTGTTTCCATGTTTGCTGCAGGCTTGCTCCCTTAGAATGTGGTTTTAGATGGGCTAGGGGTCCAGATCCCTTATTGTCCCATTTGTGGTGGAAGGTCCATGAGAAACCAGAGGAAGAGAGTGCTTGGGAAGCTTGGCCTGTGCTGACAGTGCATGTCTTGCACTTCTTCTCTCTGCTTATCTCTTTACTGACCTGATGTGTAAAACTTATAACCGAGTTTTTCAAAGTCAAGGACGGTGTAGCTGATGATCAGTGGGAACTGAGCACTCCAGTCCTTCAGGGGCTGTGGAGAAGCACTGTTGGACTTGTGAGAAAGAAGACTTTGGTGTCAGGGTTTTGATCAACTGGTTTCATAGAATTATTTTTCAGGCTCTCATCAGTGTCCCCAGCCCTGTGGCTGCTGCTATGTGATTTGAACAATCTTGGCTTCCTCTGGCCTTTGAGCCTTTATGCTGAGCTGGTCACTGTTGTAAGGAAGCCAGGAAAGTAGCTTCCCTTGGTGTCCACTTCAAAGGAGAGACTGAAGCGGGGGGAATAACCTTCTCCTGAGGATGAGCATCACATGGGGTGGGGAAAAACTGGGTCAATGAAGTAAATCTGTAAAAGGAAGGTAAAATACAGGTTGTGTAAGCTGTTGTTTCCAGACACAACATTTAGGAAAATTAAGCCTTTATGTTTTTCGCACTCATATCTTTACTCTTTCCTTTTCCTGCACCTCATAAGAAACCAGGGTCCATCCAAAGTTAGTGTTTGGTTTCTCTTACAGGCTGGGAAATGCTCACAGTGGAGAGTTGAACCCAGTAAAGGTGTGATCCCCCCTGAGACCGAGGTGTCTGTGACTGTCATAGCAAACTTGGATGACACTGAGAAGTTCAAGGATGAGGTGAACCTGTTCATAGAGAACAGCCATACTTATGTCATCCCCGTGCGGGCTGTTGGCATCGGCACCATGATTGTCACTGACAAACCCTTTGCTCCGGAGCTCAACTTGGGACCACACTTCAGGTAGGGTTTCTCTCAGCTCTCACTTCTCCTGGGGATTCAACAAAAGGAGGAGTTTTAGAAACACAGAATTGTTGAGGTTGGAGGGGGCCTTTTGGACCATCAAGTCCAGCCATCAACCCAACACTGACAAACCCACCACTAACCCATGTCCCTCAGCACCACATCTACCTGGTTTTTAAATATCTCCAGAGATGGCAACTTCACCACTTCCCCAAGCAGCCTCTTCCAACACTTGATCACCCCTTTGGTGATGAAATTTTCCTAATATCCATCATAAACCCTGGCACAACTTAAGGCCATTTCTTATTTGGCTGTAGTCCTTCAGGCCAGTTCTCCTTCAGTGCTCAAGATCTTGTCCCCATGTCACTAAAGCCACGGGAACTCCTTTAGAAACATTTTGTGGCCATTTGAAAGTTATTAGATACCATCAAAAGCCACCAAAATGGACAGTTACTAAGTTGTCACAGAATTGTCCTTAGTTATAATACATTTATTTCTTCACTCTCATCAAGTAAAGATATGGAGGAGAACAGCAGGTCCTGGAAGCCTCTGGCTGGAAAACACAATGCTACAAGTATAAACATATTTCCCTTTGCAGTAACAGTGCTTCGTTTTTTCACTCACTGGGGAATATCATCTTGCAGCAGCAGAGAAAACCTTGGGCAGTAGCTTGTTAGCAACTTTTTGACTAAATTAATGCTGCGGTTTTATTTCCCCTCTGCCCAGGAGTCTTGGAGGAGCAGCAGAATTTCTCTTTGCCTTGTATCATCCCTCAGTTCATTAATTTTCCCCTGCCAGGCTACTCTTTATTGGATGTATTCCTTCTTTCTTGACCTCTCCTGCTTTTTTTCCTCACTGTCTCCTCCATCTGCAGCAGGCCAGGACATGGGCAAGTGAAGGTTGCTGTGGGACCAGGTCTGAATGGGAGAGGAGAAGCCCACTGAGGTTGGGCAAGATAAATTGAGAGCATTAATTGAAAAAGCTCAGCTGGGAGGAGGGAATTCACTGATCCTAAGAACATGCCTGGTTTTGGACACACAGGCCTTGTAAATGTGAGGAAAATAAGCCTTTTCAAAGAGCCATCTGCCTTCTGTTGGAGGCCTGTTGGGAGGAAAAGAATGGTCTTCTTGAAGTGCCTGTTCCTTTCCCTGGCTGCAAAGAGGCCCTGCAGTGTTCCAGTACCTAAATTTTTGGGTAGAAAGAGCAGGTTAGTCCTATCTTAGGCATTTAGAATAGATTTTGGGAGTTTAAATATGCACCCACAAGCCATCCACCCAAGCAGGGAGGTTGGTTCTTATCCACCATTTCCTGTGCTCTGTGCAGTCACAAATGGGCTACACAATGCAGGGGACAATGTTGGCATGGTTCATGTCCTTGTCCTCTGCCCCACTTCACGTCTTTGCCTTCAGGCTGTTTGGAGTTGCTGCTATTGTGGAGCTGCCACCAGGTGAGCTGAGGTGGGACCCAGGAACATTTCACAGAGCCACAAATTCTGCATCTACCTAGAGCTGCTTCAAGTTTTTGGCTGTTGCTCTCTACAGATAAACCATGTCATACTAAACTTAGAACCATAGAATGCTTTAGGTTGCAAGGGACCTCCAGTTCCATCCCATGCCATGGGCAGGGACACCTCCCACCAGACCAGGTTGCTCAAAGCCCTGTCCAGCCTGGCCTTGAGCACCTCCAGGGATGGGGCAGCCACAGCTTCTCTGGCCAACATGAGCCATGGGTGCACCACTCTCACAGCAAAGAATTTCTTACTGAAATCTCATCTCAATCTCCCTTCTTTCAGTGTAAAACCATTCTCCTTCATCCTTTGGCTCCCTTCTCTGATGAAGAGTCCCTCCCCAGCTTTTCTGGAGCCCCTTGAGGGACTGGAAGGGGCTCTAAGGTCTCCCCAAAGTCTTTTCTTCTCCAGGCTGAACCCCCCAACTCTCTCATCCTGTCCTCACAGCAGAGTGGCTTCAGCCCTTTCAGTATCTCCATGGCTGCTTCTGGCCCCACTCCACCAGGTCCATGTCCTTCTGATGTTGGTGGCCCCAGAGCTGGAGGCAGCACTGCAGGTGGATCTCCCCAGAGCAGAGCAGAGGGCTAGAGTCCCTCCACCTCACCCTGCTGGCCACACTGCTGGGGATGCAGCCCAGGATGCAGTGGGCTTTCTGGGCTGCCAGCTCACGCTGACGGGGTATGTGGAGCTTCCCATCCAGCAACACTCCCAATCATTCTCCTCAGGGCTCCTCTCCATCCATTCTCTGCCCAGCCTGTATTTGTGCTCAGGATTGCTGTGACCCTTGTGCAGGACCTTGCACTTGGCCTGGTTGAACTCCATACATCGTTCTGGTTACATTTGCGCTGGTTAAACTTGTATGCGTCACTTTGTTAACAGTCTGTTTCAAAGGCTGGTTTGTTCTATACTGTCACTCCTGTGTTTGTCTTTAGTTGCTTAAGGCAAACTTGAAGTTTCTAAGCCACATATTCTGTGCTTTTCAAAAAGACAATAGCTGTTCCAGGAACAATTCAGTCAGATTTATAGAGGGTAAAATAATTACTCCAGACTAGCCTCCAGTTAGTGTTTCTTTACATGAAGGAATCAATTTCCATTGAATATTCATTTTGGTTTATATCTAGCTGCCATTATTCATCTCTTGTTGTCGCTCCATTCCCTCAGCAGCTAGACCTGGTCCTGCCGCTGTGTTTGTAGTGGGGAAACTTATGTTGATCCTGTGTTCATTTGTCTTCCTAAAACACAGCCCAGCTGCACTGTTCAAGCAAAGGGTGATACACTGGGTGGGATGAGAGTTGGATACTCCCTGAGGGATGGGGGACTGAGGGCAGGGACCATGCCAGTGAGACAGGCAGTGCCCAGATCACCAGATGAGTCTATATACCCTGCACTTCCCAAGTAGCATCTTCAGAGGAAGCCACCTGAGGCATCAGCTCCCAAAGGGGAAGTGAAATGGCACAGGACATTGTCTTCCATCCATTTGCAGCCAGGACAAGTCAGCTTCACATCTGACAGAGTGAGACCTGCAGGAAGAACCTTGGAAAAACTCTCTGAGGATTAAGAACCAAAGGCTAGTGATGCTCTGCCTGAAGCTGCTGAGATCACGAAGATGTTCTCCATGAAGTGTTTGCTTGCTGTACTCAAACAGAGCAGCTGCTGGATGGTGTTAAACTTAGAGGCAACCACGGTCTGGCTCTTGCTGAAACTTTGAGCTTGGTCAGCCTTTTCAAAGGAGGCTTTATTGCTGAATGTGGGGTCACAAGGCAATTGGGATGCTGAATCTGGGGGACTACTGGGAATTGGGAGCTCCCATGACTTTTTCCATCTTTGTTTCTCTTCTAGCCTGGATCCCTGCTGCTACCACTTCAAGATAACCAACAAAGGACGACGTATCCATCAGCTCTATTGGACAACAGAAGGTTTTGCCCCCTTTCGCCAGAGGGATCGTCTCCCTGCCATCAGTAACACCAAGGGAAAAGGTTCTTCCTGGAGCCCCAAACCTGCCTGCCCTGTGTTTAAGCTTCGACCACTGAGGATGGAGCTGATGCCTGGCAAGACTATGGAGATGATGCTGGAAGGCTCCTCCAGCACTCCCCAGGTGAGATCCCCCATGAGTACTGAGCCTTCCCCATCAGGTCACCTCCACTGGGGCCCCTTCTGCAGCCCCTTGACATTCACCCGAGAAAATGAGCTTTCAATAACGTGTTTTAACACCACAAGTTACCATGGCAGCACCAGTTGCTTTCCTTGCTGGCCACCATCAGTTGCTAAGGGCTTTTTTTGTGTTTCTATAGTTACCATAAACCCAACTTGCTGGTACCAAAATACAGGCTGAAGGAATCATTGCAACTTCAGGGTCAAACAGTAGGTTACAAGGTGTTGCGTGCCAGGGCCAAAAGGAAGGACAGGGATAATAAGTTATGCTTAGACTAGGAGCACAGGCAGAAAGCAAATAAATAAAAATATGCCAAGTGATATATCTGGGGAAAACAGTGAGTAAAACTGGAGGGGGGGGAGTGTCTGCAAGCAGCATCGTTCTTCCTCTGCAGACAAACATGGGCAGAGGGCTCGTCTAGCACCAAGTCCTGAAAGAGAAAAATTAATGTATTATGTCAACACTAACGATCAGAATGACGTTCTCTGTGTGGGACACTGTTCCCAGGGATCATTATAATTGACAGCTTGACTTTTGTCAATATTTCCATAACAGCTTGCCCCGGTTTCTCAGCCAGCCCCTGGTGTCCCAAGGGCAGCCAGGTCTTGCAGCACCCTTGGATGGTAGTTCAGAGGGGGGATTTCAGCAGAATCACTAGGTGCCCTCCTCCCTGGCCCCTTCTTTCCATGGGAAATCCAACTCTGCAGAGAAGCTGTAGCTAATTCTGTAGCTAATCTGTGGCTCCAGATATTTAAGCAAATGTGAAATACATCTGCATTGAGCTCCTGCTGCTACTAATGTTTTGAAAGGTATTTTAAAGGGTTGCCTCACTGGTAGCTTGAAAAAGACTTGATTACCCACACAGTTGACTATGGCAGGACTGTCCCTGTGCAGTTCTGAGCCCAAAGGCTTTGCTGAAGACGTGAAAAAGGTACCAGAAAGGAAATAAAATGCTCAGGGCACTGGAGAGGATGTCTTACCTGGAAAGCTGAAAGGGCGTCTGTGGTTACCTGGCTCCTGGAGCCAAAGCCAAGACCCTGGGCAAGTGGGCTTCCCACCTTGCTTGGGTCTTGAGAACTTCATATTCTTCAGGTTGGTCAGGAGCCCAACTCCCTGCGTTGCACATGCAGCACATATGATTTTGAAGGCCGTAGGCTCCAAGGAGGAGTTGGGTAATGATGTTGTACCAGAGGAAGAGTGACGAAATTAAGGGAGGAATTTGGAGAATCAAACCAGGAGAAATCAGGAAAAAGTCGTGAATGTAAGAGCATCCAGCTTAAGCAGAGGGTTTTCATTTGAAGTGCAGGGTATCACTTTCCCAGAGAGATTTATTTTAAAAACAGCTCTTGGAGAGCACAGTACATCCTAGGAGTGAACGATCCCCTATTTACTCCAGAGCAGGCTGGCTCTTGGGGTTATTCCCCTGGGTCCCTTCCACTAAGCTTCCAAGGGAGGGTTTGTTGCCCTGGGCCCTTCTATCACCTCTTTCCTTTCATATAGTTAGTGGGGTTTTAAGTCAGTTCCTACAGCTTTCTGTAACCGTTATGCTTAGCAATGGGGCACATCAAAGCAATAATCACTTGGGACAGGGATTATAACAATTGTAGGCAGCACAGGACTCACAAGGGCCTGGTGTGGGTGTTTGGGTGTAACTCTATGGACATTTGAGTGCAGAATAGGTAGAGTGAGGCATAAAATGAAAAAGGGGCTATTGAGGAGAACAGAGACCATAACTTTATGCAGTAACCATATAGTCATAGGTTTGGGTGGGAAGGGGCCTTAAAGCTCATCCAGTCCCACCCCCTGCCTTGGGCAGAGACACCTTCCAACAGACCAAGTTGCTCAAAGTCCCATCCAGGCTGGCCTTGACCCACCTCCAGGGATGGGGCAGGCCACAGCAACCTGGGCCAGGGTCTCACCACCCTCACACCAAAGAATTTCTTCCTGAGATTTCATCTCAATCTTCCCTCTTCCGGTTTAAACCCATTCCGCCTTGTCCTATGGCTCCCCTCCCTGATTAAGAGTTCCTCCCCAGCTTTTTCTTGAGGGACTGGGAGGGGCTCTAAGGACTCCCTGCCTTCTCTTCTCCAGGCTGAACCTCCCCAAACTGTCTCAGCCTGTCCTCACAGCAGAGGGGCTCCAGCCTTCACAGCATTCTGTGGCCTCCTCTGGCCCCACTCATACAGGTCCACATCCTTCTGCTGTTGGTCACCCCAGAGCTGGAGGCAGCACTGCTGCAGTAATATCTGCTGACAGTTAATGACAAGATCCCATGGCATGCTTTTTATCCAGGCTCCCAGACTCTTTTATATCCAGGGTTGGGTGGCTAGCAAATGTGTGTTTTCTGGACATCCTGCTGGCACCAGTGGGTGATGCATGACTCCTTTGCACAGGTGGTGAAGGAGCGGCTGCTGTGCCATGCCATCGTGGGGAACAAGGCAGGGAAGGTGCAAATCATGCAGGTGGATGTCACATGTGAGTTTGTGGCTCCTGTTCTGCAAATGTCCTCCAGAGAAATTGCTTTCCGGGTGGAGAAGGTAAGTCTCTGGATTTCATCCTGGTGTTTAATACCATTGTTGATGAGTGAAGGCCTTTGTGGTGTGTGTGATTTATTTCAAAGGAGGAATTGAAACAGATTCTCCAAGCCCATGGGGCTTTGTCTGTTGATTTGATCAGGACAAAGCTTTTGCCATTAACACCAAGATTGTTGATTTGCTCCTCTGAGGTTGGGGACAGTCTCACCAGCTCTATTCTGCCCTCTTTAATTGAGCCGCTGAGCCAAGGGTACAGAATGAGTTGTGTGGGACCCAGGAGTACAGCATGGGCTTGGGACAGCCACCTCATGTGCTGGGGCTGGAGGTGGGAGAGCAGATCACTGCAGCTGGGTGATGCTAAACCCCCTCCTCACCCTTCTTGAGGTGCTTTGGAAAGGAAGTGAGGATGTTTATAGAGATGGCACTGGTTTTTAACTTCACTGAAGTTAAATTGAGATTACGGCTGCTCCACTGAGCTGAGATCACAGCCACTTCTAGAGAGATACCAGTTCCTGTACTCTGTATAAAGGGAGTTTTTTCAGGATCCTCCAAGGCATGGTGAAGTCTGAACACCACTCCTGTAGGGAAGCTGGGAAAAACTGAGATTGCTGTCAGTTCCTCAGACTGACAAGGAAAAAACATCATCTCTTGTCCCCCTTTGCCTTCCCTGCTGTTGGTATGGATGCCAGCTCTGTGCATTTCCCTAAGCCTTACCTCCTTCAAAGGACTCACAGATGTCCTTCAGCTGCAGTGATGATAATACCAATGCAAAGCCAGGTGCCCTTTACTCTCTGGATCCTGACTCCTGCATCGTCTTCCCCTCTCTTGTGAGGTGTCTGAAAAAGAGAAACTATTTCATTAGTTTCTGTGTTTTCAGGTCTCTCCTCTGGTACCCAGGCTTCCAGAGAAGAACAAAATCCTGTGAGCAGGCAGTTCAGATTTAATTAGAAGCAGCTTGTCAGCTCTCCCCGATGTCTGCCTGTGGTCTGCTTGATGCCACACACTCTGATTTATCGAGTGCTACCACACTGCAGCTTGTTTGATACCAACACACCCAGAACTCATTTCCCAAACACTGTCTGGTTTATGCAAACTGTGCAGGAAGCCCAGAGAAATGCAGAAACAGGAAGAAATAGCTGAGACTAAGCTTAGCTTTAGGGTTAGAGACACCTTGTCACTGTAGCAGAGGCAGCAGGAGACACGTTACAAATGAGCTGTTGAGGTTTCTGGCTGGCTCAATGTGCAAATAATGCCCAAAGTCAACTTTAGGCTACTGCAGGCTCTCACTACAAGCCAAACCATGCTTTCTTTCCTCCTCTGACTCGCTTCACTGCTTTTATGGAGGCTAATTAGAGCCCATATGGCTATATGAGACTACTGTATGGGTGCAAAAAATGTCTTGGGCCATTCTGCCCAAGAGGAGGTACAAACCAGAGACAAACTTTCTGGTTGTGGTCTCGTTCAAGCAGCTGCCTCCTTTCAGGATCCTATTCCCTCATCTGTATGTAACACTGATTCCCTATTCTCCAGGGGATGGCTTCTAAACATGAAAAGCATCTGATATAATAGGAGAAAAACTTTTAGAAGGTTTTTTAGACACTAATAAAAATAATAAATAGAAGTGTGTGCACTTTTGGGGTTGAAAAATATGAAACGCATCAGAAAGGGAAGGAGGACCATGGCCACCTCAAGTTGTTCTTTTTGGTTTGCTTTTTTGTCCCTTCTCTCCTGTTTCTGTAGCAACCCAGCGATGTCCTAACTCTTCAGTACAAGCCTCTTTCTTTAAAAAACATCTCCTCCCTGCCACTCAGCGTTGTCCTGGCCTTGGAGCAACCCTTCATGATCTGCAGTGCAGACCGGCAGCCCCTCCCTGTTCAGGTGAGCAGCCATGGACCCTCCTACTGCTGGGGTCTGAAGAGGGAGGAGCGTGGCAAGACGTGTCTGTTGGGAGGTCCTCGATAGAGAACTTTCATCTTTAGAGTCAGCAGTAGACTGATCTGAACTAAATCGGGGAAATGGGGGACAATATGGGGGAAGAAAAGGGAAAATGGGGGACAGGAACATGAAGGGGAGAATGGGGGAAAGAAGACAAAGGGCGACAGAGGATGTGGGAAAGAAAGAAGAGGGAGATGGGGAAGTGGGGATCAGGTAGGGAAGAAAGGCAGGAAGAATAAGGATCAGGTAGGAAAGAAAGGAAGGGCAGACAGGACAGGAAAGGAAAGAAAAGTGAAATGGGTAGATAGTGGATGGGTGTGAGAAAGGGGAAAATGGGGAACTGGGGGGGAACAGAGGGGAAAGGGGGGAAAGAGGGGGTAGGAAGAAGGGAAAAAGGGGGGACAAGAAAGGGGAAAAAGCAGACAGGGAACAGGAATAAAGGGTACAGGGGGGAAGAGAGGAGGGGAAGAGGGTAGGGGAAAAGAAAGGGGAGAAAGCAGACAGGATGGGAATAAGGGGTACGGGGGGAATAAAGGAGGGGAAGATTCAAAATGAGCTGCTGAAGGAAATGAAGTATCATCTGAACTGGGGAAATACATCCTGGCTTTAAGACATGAGGACAGGGGAGCAGGCAACTAGGTTGGGGCAAGCCTTGTAGTTAAGGTGTCTCTTGGAACCCACCCAAGCTCTCCAGCAGCCCTTCTCAGATAACCTCAAGGGTGGCCCTGCTTTCAGAAAGGCTTAGGATGCTTCTCCAACCTCTGTCTGGCACCTGCCTCATTGTCGGTGGAAGGTGCTGGACGTGGACTTGGCTAAACACGTTGTTGTAGGTGCCACCACTTTTGTACCATGTCAGTGCAAGGGTGAGGCTGCTGTGAAGATAAAGGAGTCTCTCTAAAGTCAAGGCAAAAGGCCCTGGTGCGCCAGAGTGCTGATTTGGTTGTATATTCAGCACAATACCTGTCGTGGGTCCAGAATTCAGTAGAACAATATCTATTTCCCTCTTCTATTGGTGCAGAGGACAGAGGTAAGCCAGAGACGGTCTCAGACAGGAGTGTTGTGGTGCCTGCAGTCAGGCATATGTTGTGAAGAGAATGATGGACTGAGAAGCCTATGTTGGGGTCACACTTGGAACATTTACACGTTTCGTGCTGTCAGACCTTGGGACTTCACCCCACTGGTGATTAATGCTCTTCATCTCCTTGCAGCCCATAAAGCTGGAAACGGGGGAGGAACTGCATCTCTCCATCAGGTTTAACCCTGCTTATGAAGAGGATTTCAGTATCCGGGTGGTAGAGAAGACTCTGAAGATACAGTTCCTTGAGCATCCTCATGTGGAGCAGGTCACCATTCAGGGAGAAGTCTATTTTCCAAATCTCCATATCCAGACCATGGCCGTGGACTTTGGCTGCATTTTGAATGACACAGAAGATGTGCGTTACATAAGGATGACCAACTGCAGCCCACTTCTCGTCCACTACCACTGGTCCTTCCTGACAGACAGCCAAGTGAGCCAGATGAGGTACATGCACTTTTGCCCTCTCCTCTTTTTCCTGGTGTCTTGTTTGTCCTTTCAAAGACCATGGCTTGTTTCATGCAAAGACCTTTTCTTGCAAACACCTCAGTCTTCTCCAGACTAAAAAGACTCAAGTCCCTCAACTCTTCCTCATAAGAGAGATGCTCCTGTCCCCTCATTATCTTTGTAGTCCTTTGCTGTATCCCTTCCAGTAATTCCCTGTCCTTCTGGAACCGGGAAGCTCAGAACCAGACCCAGTGCTCCAGATGTGGCCTCGCCAGGGCAGAGCAGAGGGGGAAGATGACCTCTCTTGACCCGCTGGTGGCACACTTTTTAATGCACCACGGGAGACCATTGGCCGTCTGGGCCACAGGGCATATTGCTGCTTCATGGTCATCTGTTGTCCTGTTCTCCAGAAAAACTTGGGCTGTAAGATAAGACCAACACTTTCTGCAAAGCCCGTAACCTACAGTCCTGATTTACTTCTGGAGCTACAAACGCCATGCTTGGACACTGGGCCAGGCAGGTATAAACATGACCTCTTTTGCTTCTCTGCCAACCCCGTTTGTTGTCACTTCATGCAAAGAACCTTCACAGGCACTGCCACCAGCCTCCCTGTCTCGGGCTGCCGCTTTTCTGTAGCCCCCATACTGGTTCTCCTGGGAAGGAAAGTTAGTGTAGACACCTGCTTTCTCGGGCTGTGGTAGCCTGAGACAAGCACTACCTTGGAGAAGTGAGTTTTCATCTGTTAAACTGCCTGTCACATTCACAAAACAGCTTTTTACTGTTTTACAGCAAAACAGCGGTTTCTGCTGTGCCTTAGGGTCTGGCTGTAGACATTGGTGGGAGCGCTTATCCAAGCACCCCTGGGGACCAGGGCCACCCAGTGCTGGCCTGTGGCTCCTGAGCCCAAGTCCAAACACATTCATAGCTGTTCTTCCTGCTGTGGCCTCACTGCCTAGTACAAAAGTCTAGTCTGGGCAGCTTTAATTACAGCAGCAAATGGTTTTTCCATAATGCCCTAGGAAACTGAGCAAAGTTAACCACTGTGCCTGGAAGTGCTGCTTGCTATAAGTAATAGAAATCATTGATAAACTGTTTTGTTTAGGGAACGGGGAGCTGGCTCAGAGGAGATGACCTCCTGGGGACTGGAAATTAGCTGCTGCCATGGGGAGGGCTTGGGAGAGAAGAGCTGGGTGCTGGGGGAGCCCATTCACAGCTGGGGCTTATCAAGGAACAATAGTCCTTTAATGCGGTCCTTCTGGATGCACGGAGCCTCCAAGAACAGCTCATAAAATGCAGAGGAAAGTCTGTAAAAGCAGGGGGGAGGGAGGGCAAGGGGAGTGGGGCTGAAAGTTCTGCTTGGAGGCCTCTGTCATTCATCTCCTGGTAAATTAGATTAGGGTTTAATTACATGCTAAAGGGAAAAAAAATTAATTTTGATGATAGAACAATACATATATTTTATAATAACAGAGAAACAAGCACATTACAGTGAAGCCTGTGTGGAATTAATTTCCTCTGGGGCCACTTGTTGGCCAGTTGCCTGCTTATCTTTACTCCTTTTTTTTTTGAAACAGTTTAGGTTTTTTGGAAATGTGAATGCTGAATCAGTTTGCAGCTTTTAATTATCCTGTCTCCCCCTCAATTGACTTTGCTGGACCTGAGCCCGCAGGTGCTGGTTCTTCCAGTGTGTGCACCCCCCAACCCTGCGGAGTCAGTGGCAGTTGAGGGTCCTGAGCACTTGGCAGGATCTCAGCCTCTGCTCCAAAGGGGTTGGCAGAGCCCCTTTGCTGGCTCATTAGCGCTGTGGCCATTATAACAGCTCCCTTTTCTGCTCTGCATGTTAATTAAGCGGAAATGCGCTCTCTCCATGTCCCTCAGCAGACACCACGTGAGCCTCTGTGGCAGAGCGGGAGATGAGGATGGTCTCCAAGCTATTAACACCTCAAATTGCTCATTAAGAGCCCAGCAGAAGGGCAGCATGTCAGATATTATTTCTGGTCCATATTAAGCGCTGTTGGGATTCTAAATTATCAGATCAAACTAACTCAGTCTGACATTGCAGGAATCAAACATCAGGTCTCATGAAGGTGAGATCAATAGAATTTAACCATCCATACATCTAACTTTGCTGGACCCCCTCATCAGAGACTCACAGCATCTATCAAACACACATTTGTTTTGACCAGGAGAGAAAAATGTTGTTTCTCTGCATAGACAAGACTCTGTGTGTGATTTTTTCTTTCTCTTCCAATTCTTAAACCCATTTTCCTCTCCTTACTCTTTAGTCACTGCTGCTATTTTGAGCACAGCAATCACATACACAACACAGTCCAACCTTTGCTCTGTGGTTGGACATGCCTATCTCACACCAGCTCTCCAATATTTAAGACTCACCAACTGCTGAGCCACAAATCCATTGTGATTACTTCTCTTCTAGACCTACATGGTTAGAGACTGTCTGAGAATAGGTTTTGCTCACCCCTTGGACCTTTGGCAGTTCAAAGCTGCGTTGAGCTTTTGTACCAAGATGATGATTTCATAGAATGGTTTGGGTTGGAAAGGACCTTAAAGTGCATCCAGTCCCACTCCCTCCCACCAGACCAGGTTGCTCAAAGTCCTGTCCAGCCTGGCCTTGAATCCCTTCAGGGATGAGGCAGCCACAGCTTCTCTGCGCAACCTGGGCCAGCAAAGAATCTCTTCACAAGATCTCCTCTCCATCTCCCATATTTCAGTGTAAACCCATTCCCCCTTGTCCTTAGGCTCCCCTCCGTGATTAAGAGTCCCTCCCCAGCTTTTCCTTGAGGGACTGGAAGGGGCTCTAAGGACTCCCTGGAGCCTTCTCTTCTCCAGGCTGAACCTCCCCAAACTGTCTCAGCCTGTCCTCACAGCAGAGGAGTTCCAGCCCTTTCAGCATCTCCATGGCCTCCTCTGGACCCCCTCAAAAAAGGTTCATGTCCTTCCAGTGCTGAAAAGCTCACAACAATTTCTGCAGAATTGGAATGGATTTCCAAAATCTGCCCAGCAGATGACAGTAGATATGGAGTCAAGTTCAAGCATTTCATCATACTTCTTTCCTTAAAGGATTCATCTTGAAAGACTGATTGGTCCTCCTTCTCTAAGTGCAGTATCCAATTCCTCAGCTTTGTTTTGTAGAGACCTGTGACAAAGGTTGCTGAAGGCTTATCCCCAAACTGAGGTGTTCTGCAGAGTTTTTGTCCTTTATTAGTGGTCCATGTCTTGTCATTTACTTTGAGCATTGCTCTTCCTGCATCACCTCTTTGTCTCCTTCATGTAAGATGTGTTCTCTCCCTGGGATAGAGTGGTCCGTGTGCCAGGATGGATCAATAAGGAGCTCTGCATCTCCATGGCATGTGTCAGACCCCCTCCATGCATTGATCCAACATCTCCGGAAAGTGGGAACTTCTTGGCTACGAGTCCAGGGTAATGAATTGTCACTAGATTCTTTGGGGAAAGGGTTTGTTGAGCTAACTGTATAGAAAATGACACTTTCCTTCCATCCAGGATTTTCTCTACCAATTTGTTCTGAACAAACTAGGAGCCTTTCTCTTCCCAAGTGGGTCTTTCTCTGGCATTAAAAATTTCTCATGCCTCGTCCTCTTCTCCCCTGTCCCCTAGCAGGCTGCTCTGCAGGGACCCTGCAAGCCAGCTCCCAGCCTTGTTAGTGAAAAAAAAAATAATAATTCCAAACCAAAGAACAAACAAACAAAAAAACCAGCTCTGTGTTATATTTGATAGGGTTTGTTTTTTGTTTTTATAACAAGGAATAAATGGAAATTGCAGACAGTGAAAAACAGGGCAAGGCAAAAGCCTGACAGCAGTGCTCTGTCAGCCACCAGAGGGGAGAGGCAGAAACTTGAGCAGTGAGAATATACATCAGAGATGTGTATATCCACTGTGCCCCTGGTGCTGGGGAGCCTCAGATTAGGCTTCTCACCCTCCCGGTGCTATCAGCTCCTTGGGACAGTACAGTGGGGGCTTTGGTAGTCCTATGGGTGCTACTTCTCTTAAATGAGGTGGGTAATTTGGAGAAGGAGGCTTGAGTCATGATGGAAATATGCTGCTGAAGGTGGCCTTCAGCTGCAGAGGAGCCATTTGCTCAGCATAACAGAGAAGTGGCCTCTTATTTCTGGGAGATAGAGCCTCTGAGAGCCAAGAGCTGGGCCAGTGTTGCCTCTGGGGGTGGCAATCTGTCTGGCATGAAGTTTACGGAGAGGCTCTGTACTCATAGACTCACTGAGGAACTGAAGCAAGGGAGACGGGGAAATCTGCAACCTCTTCCCCTCCAGAAAGGATGAAAAGTAAAGACAGTGAGTGCCAAGGAGGGGTTTTGAGCCAGGAGTAAGTGAGTGTATGTTGTTACCTATATTAGAGTCTATATTGTTAGGTGTAAAGCAGTGCAGTGATGCTTTATCAGGCCGAAGGTTGCAGGAAGTGATGATTTCCCATTTGCAGCATGTCTGGAAGCTTCTCATCTCTGTCTTCACCTTCAGGACAGTGACCCACACCATGCACTCTCCACCTCTCTGCCTTCCAGTGGAACACCCCTTTTTCCCATCTCTGTTTGCTGGGAAGCTGCAGGTTTGAGATAACGTCTGCTGCCCCAAGGCTTCTGACCATGGGTTATGCTGTCACACACCTGGGGGACTTTTACCTGGGACATTCTTGGACCCCAGAATGTCTATGTAGGAATTGCTCTATTGATTAAACTTGGCTTTTCTGAGACTCAGCCTCCTCCTTTGCACAAGGGTGAGAGCTTTCATTGGCCTTGGTGGGCTGGAGAGCAACCTCAGGGTGTTGGAGTGGACTTTGCAGGGGAGGCGAAGGAGACATCCTTGCTGGAATGGGAAGTGCCACACAAACCACCCAAGGTGGTCTCAGGCAGCCAACAGTTTCCTTGGATTTGTCCTTGCCATCAGGGAGATGTCCATGGGTCATCCACACCCTGACCCTGCAGTTGGATAAGAGTTACCTTCTGTTTTTATCACAGGATGATATGGAGTTGGAAGGTCCCTGGTAGACCTCTGGAGATCATCTGGTCCAACCACCTGTCATAGCAGGGTCAGCCAGAGCAGGTTGGACAGTAACATGTCCAGGTGGGTTTGGAATATCTCCAGGCACGGAGACTCCACACTCTTTCTGGGCAGCCTGTTCCAGGGCTCTGCCACCCTCACGGGAAAGAAGTTCCTCTTTATGTTTAGTTCCCTGTCCTTCTGGAACTGGGGAGCCTAGAACTGGGTGGTCAGTCAACAAACGCTAGCTGGAAGGTGACTTCTTACATTGCTAGCAATGTTTGGCCAGCAAACCCGGGGAGCAGCCAGCTCCTCACTTTGCTTTCAGGACATCCAACCATCATAATTACCCAGGCACGCAGTGGGTATGTTTTACTGCAAGCAGTGTCCCTCTCCTTGTAAATACCATCAGGCTTCTGCTGCTAGGGTGGCTCGAGCTGTAATTCCCTCCAGGCTGCTGCTCAAGGCTTGTCTCAGCAGAACTCGGCTGTTTATGTAACGATGTGTTCATCGGTTTTGGGGTTTTTTGTCCATGGGTACAGCCTGGCTGAGGGAAAGTGAGAGCATCAATTTGGGAACCACTGCTGTCACTTCCACTTCATCTCTGGCAGAGCACTGAATAGAGAAGCCATCAAATGAAATCTGGGTGGCAGGACAGGCTATTTACTCCTCTTTATTTGCTGCTGTCACCGTGTATGGCAATGATGAGTAAGGTGACATAATTTTCCAGACCTTGTTTCTCTTAATTTCTCCAGCAGTTTCTCACCCTGCACTCTTTTCCTCTTCCTGCAAGCTGTGCATTGAACAGCTTTCCTTAAGAGAGAATCTCTCTGAAACCATTGGCATCACTCTGCCTATGGGTGTCATTTCTAGTATCACTCTGCTCCTTGCTGATCTTCACAGGGTAGCTGAGAAACCTTTAAACTCTTAAGAGACGGGGCTCAAACCAAATTTGAATCCAGGTATCAAATCTTCATGTGGTTTTGGGTGTAAATCTGCACTGGGTTTAGGGGGTTTTGTGCTGATTGCTTGTAGCCCAAAGCGCTTCCCAGTGCAGAGATAATGGAGAGCCCAGCTTTCCTGCCTGTCTCACCTTCAGCCTTGAGCTGGCTGCTGCCAAGACAAGGATCTGCTGCAAAAGCCCTCCTGGAGAATGGGAATTTTTGTCCTGTGTGAGGCTGGTCATTCACATGCCAGTGAAACTGATGCTCATCCTTCTGTACCACCACTCTTTCCCCTCAAAAGGCTGATACTGGGATGGTGGATGGACAGTGTGAGTTTTGGCTGGGCTTTGGATCCCTTTCTGCTTATTAGCTGGTTTAAGGCAGGGAAGGAGAGTACCAGCCATGGAGATTGTTTCCTACACCAGCACATACTTCTTTTTCAGAGAGGATGGGATCTGCACCACAGGTGCCAGTGCTCTTTCCCTGTTAACCACAGAGGGTGGTCCCAGAGTGGAGCAGAAGCAGTGCTTGCTGTTCCTCTAAAAGCCAACTGGTCAAAGCCGATGTTTTGGTCACCCAGTGGTTTCTTTGCTGGTGATGCTTACAGGGCATAGATTCATAAAATGGTTAGAGTTGGAAGGGATCATTGAGTTCCAACTGCCATGGGCAGGGACACCTCCCACCAGACCAGGTTGCTTAAAGCCCCATCCAGGCTGGCCTTGAACGTTCCCAGGGATGGTGCTTCCACAGCTTCTCTGGGCAACCTGTTCCAGTGTCTCACCACCCTCACAGTAAAGAATGTCTTTGTAGTATCTAATCTAAATCTCCCCTCTTTCAATTTAAAACCATTACCCCTTGTCCTATCGCTACACTCCCTGACAAAGAGTTCACCTCCAGCTCTCCTATAGGCTTCCTTCAGATACTGGAAGGCTATAATAAGGTTTCCCTGAAGCCTTCTCTTCTCCAGGCTGAACAAGCTGAATTCTCTCAGTGTGCATTCATAGGAGAGGTGGTGCTCCAGCCCTCTGATCATCTTCGTGGCCCTCTGCTGGAGGTTCCATGACCTTCCTTCCATTCCAACGGGTCCATGACCTTCCTTGTGTTGAGGATTCCAAAGCTGGACACAGTACTCCCAGTGGGGTCTCACGAGGGCAGAGCAGAGGAGTAGAATCACCTCCCTCAAACTGCTGGCCATGCTTCTTGTGATGCAGCCCAGGATGCGGTTGGCCTTCTGGGCTGCCAGTGCACACTGCCGGCTTGTGTTGAGCTTCTCATGCACTATCACTCACAAATCCTTCTCCTCAAGGCTGTTCTTCAGCCATTCTCCGCCCCACCTGCATTTGTGCTTGGGATTGCCATGTTCCTGGTGCAGGACCTTGCACTTGGCTTTGTTGAACTTCATGAGTTTTGCATAAGCCCACCTCTTGAGCCTGTTCAGGTCCCTCTGGATAGCATCTCTTCCCTCCAGCATGTTGGCCTTGGTGTTGTCAGAAAGCTTGCTGAGGGTGCATTCTATCCCACTGTCCATGTCTCCAACAAAGATGTTAAACAGCACTGGTCCCAGTACCGACCGCTGAGGAATGCCACTCGTCACTGGTTGCCACTTAGACATTGAGCCGTTGGCCACCACCCTTTGAGTGTGGTCATCAAGCCCGTTCCTAATCCACCGAGTGGTCCGTCTGTCAAATCCATGACTTTCCAATTTTGAGACCAGGATGCCATGTGGGACAGTGTTGAATGTTTTGCGTAAGTCCAGATAGATGACACCTGTTGCTCTGCCCTTGCCAAGGCTGTGGCAATATTGTAAAAGGCCACCATATTTGTCAGGTGTGACTTGCCCTTGGTGAAGCCATCTTGGCTGTCACCAATCACCTCCTTGTTTTCCACATGCCTTAGCAGAGATTCCAGGAGGAATGCATATCACGTAAGAGCTATGCTGAAATCCCCCTTTACTGGAGTGGAGCACTGCCATGGCCACCAGCTCTATGTGCTCTAGGTGAGGACCTGCCCTGTGATAGACTCTGTTAAATGGCCCTATTTAAAAAAAAATAAATAGCTGCAGTGGGAAGAGGTGCCATTACCACTGCCCTTGTAGCTGTGCAGGAGCGTGGATGAACATGCTACTCACAGAAGCAGGTGGGTTGTCTTTGCCAGTGCTGAGAATGAGTAGCAATTGGGTTAAGAGAGTATGGAGGCTGTGTTCAAACAGCCCAGGTGAGGATTTAGGGATGTTTGGGGTGTATCACCATAAATCTCTATCTCTTGGCTCAGTGAGGGAGGCAGCCAGGGGCAAAGAGCGGGGAAACCTTTAGCTTGGAAAAGACTTCAGCTCCCCAGGAGATTCAATGGGCCTCTGCCAAGAGCGGGGCAGCCCCACGAGATGTCCATCTCCCAGTTAGCGGTACTGGTGCGAGAAGGATTTATTTTCCACTATCCACTTCACGTAGCAGAGGCGGGGAGGCAGGAGTCCCTGTGGGGTTGGGCACCCCAAGGGTCTTTCTGGGCCAGCCGGTGTCCCATGCATTTTTGAGAGCACCTGACTCAATGCCACCTTTTCAGCTGCTCTGCCCTCAGGCAAGTCATCTTTCTCATTCATGGGAAACCTTTCAAACTGAGCTTGCTGCTTCTTCGGTGGCAGCTGTCCCTTCTCCCTCACCCACTGGCCTCCATCACCCCTCACTTGTCCTCAGCTGTCCCTGGTGTAGTCTGGACCAGGCCAGTCCTGGCTGGTTGTCCCTTGCCCCGTCCCCAGGAGCTCAGTGGAGCTGTTGGATGGTGAGCATGTACCCAGGAACACCTCTGCCTTGCTCTCAGCAAAACAGGGGATAATTATGTTGTACTCCGTGAGTGACCTTTAATAATAACTCAGGAGTGTTGTTAACCAGACACTTACACCTGCCGTGTGAATCAGGGTAAAAGCCACGCACAGCTTTAAATCAGTTCTTTCTGCTGGAGTGACGAGCCATGCTCATTCTGGACAGGGGATGGATGGCAACAGGTGGAGCTTCAGCATCCATCTGCTTTATTTGGGGATGCAACCCTGGGAAGTATATTAAACTGCTTTTTGGGTTGGTTTGGTTTTTTTATTCTGCATTTGTTATGGTCACTGCTTTACCTTTTCCTGCCTTTCCCTGCGGTGACACGCTGGGCTGTGGCATCGCTACCCACCTGAGACATGCTGGGAGCCTCCATCAGCGCAGGGCGGTGGAGACACCTTCTGGGGTTCAGCAGAAGCAGTCAAGATGAGCAAGGATGTGAGAACATATGTCTTTAAGACATACTCCATCATATAATCTCTTTCCTTTTCCTCACTCTGCTCTTGGCACTGTGGAGGGACAGTGAGGTGGGCAGAAGAACCCAGCTACACACCGGTCCTCAACCTCCAGTGTGCTTCAGCTGAGGCTTGGGCTGCTTTTTAGCTGCTTGGAAGGTGAAGCTGGCCTACCAAGCCCACCCTGGTGGGCCTGGTGCCTACCATCGCATGCTGTTCATCCTTTTCACAAGTGTGTTGAGGCCCAACTTTAATCTCCTGCAGCTGCAGCCTTTACCCTGAGGAGAGGATAGATCAAGAACATCTCTCTTGCCCTGGCTAGAAGCCTTCTGCTTGTCTAACACCCTCCCCAGAAACAGCCTGCTGTTTTTAGCTGGTGATGCTCAACCAGTTCTCCAGATCTGCCCCTGCTTCCTCCTGCTTTTAACCCTTTCAGCCAGACCCTTTGTTGTTTGCCAAGCTCTCAGAATTGCCCCCATGCAGCCAACTTAAAGTGGTGAATCCACATCCCTGCCACAAAGACTGCTGGAGCATGTCTCTCCTCTTTTGCCATTGGTTATGGAAGTCAAGACATGCCTCTGTTTGCTGAGCCGATAATTGAAGTCGCTGATAAGATTGTAATTGATGCTGATTACTTTAAATAGCGTCTCCAAATTACAGCTGTCAGGGCTTGTTTAATTTTGAACAAAGACTACAAATTGTATTTATCGTTAGAGTTACTGATTTGTTCAGAGGGACCTTTGGCCAGAGTCTGGTTGAGAAATATTTTTCTGTCTGATGGAGAATCAGGAGCTTCCCACTGCCTCACCTGACACTTGTCAATCCCCTGGTTGATGGGCAAAGCACCTCAGGGATAATGTTGCAGTCTGTAAAATCAGTGCTAGTCAGAAAAACTCCAGTAAAGGCAGTGGAGACTTCTTCCAGGGCTGTAACTTGTCTTTGCTTCTTTTCAATAGTAATATCCCTGCATCCATCCCTACACAACTCCTACTTTCAAACAAGAAATCAAAATTCTCCTTCATCTCTCAAAACTGACTGTTTTTTTTTGTGGCTTGAATAAGTAATTGGCTCTTAAAATGGCACATTAACTTCAAGTTAATTAGTACTTAGTCACAGTGGAACATCTGTCCCATTCAGATGGGCACCAAACCCAGCTTAGCCATTTCCAGCATGTGCAAGACACAAGTTGGAGGTGTTGGATCTCATTGTTGCTTCTCTTTTCTCTGTCTATTCCTCTGCCTGGTCTGAATTTCACTGGGTGGTTCAGTAAATACACACACCTTAGATTAACAGAGGAATTTATTCTAGGAAAGAAATGGGCCTTGAAGCCATTTGGAGAAAATGCAGTTTAATAGTCACTATTGATGAGGGCAAATCATCACCACCGCCTTCCTCAGCTGCTGGCCAGGTGGCCCAGCTCCAGCTCAGTGTTCCCACACAGTGCACTGGAAAGGTTCTCGGTTTATTCTTGTAGCATATTATAAATATGTAAAGGGTGAGTGTCAGGAGGATGGAGCCAGGCTCTTCTCAGTAACATCCGATGATAGGACAAGGGGTAATGGGTGCAAGCTGGAACAGAGGAGATTCCAGTTAAATATGAGGAAAAATTTCTTCACAGTGAGAGTGACTGAACACTGGAAGGGGCTGCCCAGGGAGGTTGTGGAGTCTCCTTCTCTGGAGACATTCAAAACTAGCCTGGACACGTTCATGAGTGATCTGCTCTAGGTGTTCCTGCTCTGGCAGGGGGATTGGACTAGATGATCTTTCAATGTGCCTTCCAATCCCTGATACTCTGTGATTCTGTGATTTTACTTTCAGTTGCAAGCACCCTTGAGCTGTCTGTGTCTTGCTCCAAAGTGCCGTTTTAATGTGCATCTGGTGGCCTGAAGAAGAAATAAAAGGGCATCGTAGAGGCCTGTAAGCCTGTTTAGATGCCTCATGGGTATGTGGTCTCTAGTGCTCAGCCCTGGGAGATCCTGAAAATAACTGGTGCTTTGTTGGCAGGCTGGTTTTTAACCGGGTGCAGGGCCAGGCAAGGATGCTCCATGTGGGTACCACAGGGCAGTGGCTTCTGGCATGCGTCCCTGGTGCTGGCAGGGGCTGCAGGCAGCTCAGGCATTCCTGCTATGGTTTTGAGGTGACCGACCTGCTGCTGCTGGCTCTGGCACAGCCTGAGCTGGAGGGAGGGTCACATCACCGCGTGAATCTTTGCACGTAACTTGCAGAAGCAGTGTGATTTCTAACTCCTCTATTTTGGGAGGTGGGTGTGGGAAGTGGTGTGAAGCTGTGGCCCTGGCAGGCTCAGAAACCAAGAGACAGGCTGAGATAGATAGATAGGTGGATATATTTATCTTTGGGGGTTTTATTCTAACATCTCAGAAGTTGGGGAAAAGGTTGTCCTGGCCCTGCCAGGAAGGTCTTCTCTCTCACTGCTGGCAATCCATTGTACTGCCATTAAATCCCCACTGTTAATTCCTAGATGACTTTTCTCTCATCTGAGGGGTAGCCAGGTGGGGTGAGACAGACCCAGAGAGGGTTAATACCTTGCTTTTGTTCCATCCAGCTCCAAGCAGACCTGCTCACATTACTGGGTTCCTTGTCTCAACTTCACGGTGCTGGTGGAGGGAATTCCACAGCCCTTTGGGACCTCTGGCTTGGGATGGATCCTCTCTGCAGGTGGAGGAATTGCTTTCTGCTCCTTGCCTCCCTGCATACACAGCCTTGGCTGAAAAGTGCTGGAGGATCCCCAGGAAACCCCGCTTCACATCAGGAGAAGAGCTTCCTGAAGCCTGGGATGATGCTGAACATCTCGTTATCTTCCCTTTACTTATCCTTTTCAAAAACAACGCCCTTTTCCTCAATGCCAGGAAGATTTCTTGTCCTAGGGGTCAGCTTTCTATGGGCACCTTGGGTTCCTTGCCCTCTTCCTTTTCACATCGTGCTTTATGTTATTCATTTTGCCTTTCCCTCACTGGAAAAAGTCCCTGGCTGCGCTCTGTGCTTCTCCACAGCAGGATTCACTAATCACATCATCTCCCAGCACTGGGTCCCAGAGGGCTTCTACTTCAGAGTGAAAAATATTGTTGTTGTCTTGGCACTGGCGTCCCATGAAGTTGCCTCCAACCATTCTATAAAGCTAAAGGTAATTTAATAAATGATTATGGATTTTTCCATCTCAGGGGTTTACCTCTCCTTCAGGAGCTGTTATTAACCCGCAATATTTATCACAAACAGCTCAGAGAGCCACAATTTCATTTCCTCACTAGTATGGATTGCAGCCGCTGCAATGATGACCAGACTCCCGGCCTGAACTGGTTTGTAGGCTGGTAAATAGCTGGAGGGCTTTGAGGTGCTCCTGGCCCTGGGTGTTTGTCCCCTTGCGCTGCAGGCATGCCCCTTGTCACCAGGGAGAAGTAGCAGTCAGGCCAGAAGCACCATTGTCACAGCAGGTAGATGCTAACACATCTTGACATGCCTCAGATGGGAGGGGAGAAGGTTGCACAGATGGGACTGGAGATGGGCAATGCTCAGCAGATACCAACAAACACCTTCATCCCCTCTAGTCCCAGTTTGTTCTTCCATGAGGATAGTGCTGGAGTCTTGCTGGGGGTCCCCTATGAGGTCCCAGCAACAGGTGGAGAGAGGGCTGCAGAGGGGCTTAGTCTTGTTCTTGCATGTGGTTGTAGGGAAGACAAGTTGGGTGGGATCTCTTGGAGATTATGAAGAGCAGGGACTTTAATCCCAAAATGAAAACCAGCCTTAAATAATAAGATGCAAATCTAAAGACAAATATTCATTTGGGAGCACGTCGTTAAAGGTACTGGATCTCCTGCTGGGAACGAAGCATCCAGGTTGCTGTGAAGATCTGCCTCGTTTGCCTATGGGGGACACTTAGAAATGGGGGAGGGTGACAGGCAGGCACAGCTGGAGTGTGTCCCTCCAAGTGGAATCAGAAACATGAGCCCAGTTACTGTGGGCACCTACTGTGATTTAAAACAGGGAATGTGATCTGAGTCACCTGGGAATGATGGAGAATGTAAAACCATAAACTTTTTACTGATGGACGTTGGTCTGTCTATAACTAACAAAGTATAAATTCAGCTCTGTTCATAAAACGGGCCATTAAACCGCTTTGCTGAATCCTTTGCCAAACTGGTCTTCAAACAGTTTGAGTTTAGAAACTGCCGGGGAGGTAACCAAGCTGCTGGCATTAGCAGTTGGAACCAGAGCTTTGGGATCAGGGAATACCTACCGCACACCAGGGAGCTGCATCTCCTCATCAGCATATCGATTAAAAATGACTAAAGCTTCCTTCCCCAAAGTCCTCACGGCTGCTGATTTGGTGCTCATCAGGGATCAATGGGTTGTTAAATTGAGAGTCTCTGCCTGGGATTGTTTGTCATCTCTTTCCACCTCCTTGTGCGTGTGAGGATGTCCCACCATGGGCTTTGTGGCTGCCTCTGGTGGTTCAGGGCACAGCCATCTGTGACCTCCAGCCCTGCTCCTTCTCATCACACTCAGAGAAAGCCACCAGCAATGCTGCATGTTTGTGCTGACCTACACATGCTGTTAGTATTTGAGATAATATCTAGTAGAGCTGCAAAACTTCTTACTTTAACCTTTGGGATAGGTGCTTCTGGGATGACACTAGTGGGTCTGTACTGACTCGTCACTCTTTGCATCTGCCCCTTTGCAGCTCGGTATCACCTTTTTGTACAGTTCATCTTTCCTTTCCCACTCTATTTTTTGTCTTTGTTCTCTTCTAGTTCTCCTTGGGCCCAGTTGCCAGCACCACTGTTCTACCAGCAGCAGCATCCCTGGGCAGCCACAAGGGTTGACCTGCTTCATCCTGGTTTCAGAGCTGCTGGGTGATAGCCGTAGAACAGTTTGGATTGGAAGGGACCTTAAAGACCATCCAGACCCACCATGGGCAGGGACACCTTCCACCAGACTAGGTTGCTCAAAGCCCCCCAACATGGCCTTGAACCCTTTCAGGGATGGGGCAGCCACAGCTTCTCTGGGCAACCTGGGCCAGGGTCTCACCACCCTCACACCAAAGAATTTCCTCCTGAGATCTCATCTCAATCTTCCCTCTTCCAGGGTAAACCCATTCCCCCTTTTCCTATGGCTCCCTTCTCTGATCAAGAGTCCCTCCCCATCTCTCCTGTAGCTCCCACATCACTGAGCTCACACCATCAGCACCCACCCAGGGGCCACATCCTGCAAAGAAGCTGCTTGTGCAGGCTTCCCTCTCTCCAGCTGCAAGTCCATGACCAAAGTTATGTTCTTTTCCAGGTTCAGCCCTCCAGCACCTAAATTTTTCATCAAACCCCAACCAGCAAAGGAGGAAGGAGCCCAGCTGGAGCACACTGTGTCTGCAGAGACCAGGGATGGGGATGGGTGTGCAAAGGAGCTAGATGAAGCCCTGGGAACAGTGGGGCATCCTGCCCAAGAGCCACCAGATGCAGATGACTCCTTAGAGACAAAGGTAGATTTTTTTCCTACACTTACCACTTGTTTTGCCGTCTACAGCTTGCCATCAAAACACTGTGCTCTAGCCAATGTCCCTTTTTGCTAACCTGAGAGCAGGCTGGGCAGCAGGACCGGTGGCTGGACAAAGGGAAGGAGAAATGGGGTAGTTCTGCTTGAAGAAGCTTGCTCAGATACTCCTGACCTATGCTGGGTTTGGGAATTTTGTGGTTTGTTTTGTTTTTTTTTATAACATTATATTTGTCTGCATCATGGTGTGAAGGCTTCCAGTTTCCTTCCTGTATCAAGCCCCTACCAAAGTACTGATCTACCACCTTCTGAGCCGCAGCCAAAGCCACCTATCTTCACACTTCTACCTTCCCCCAAGAATGATAAAATTACAGAATGGTTTGCGTTAGAATGGATATCAAAGCCCACCCAGTCCCATCCCATGTCCTGGGCAGGGACACCTCCCACCAGACCAGGTTGCTCAAAATTTTGTCCAACCTGGCCTTGAGCACCTAGAGGGATGGTTCTCTGGACAACCTGAGCCAGGGTCTCACCACCATCTCAGCAAAGAATTTCTTCCTGAGATTTCATCTCAATCTCCTGTCTTTCAGTGGAAAACCATTCCTCTACATACTGTGGCTCCCTTCCCTGATCAAGAGGTCCTCCCCAGCTTTCCTGGAGCCCCTTTAAGTACTGGAAGGGGCTCTAAAGTCTCCCCGGAGCCTTCTCTTCTCCAGGCTGAACACCCCAACTTTCTTAGCCTGTCATCATGGCAGAGATGCTCCAGCCCTTTCAGCATCTCTGTGGCCTCCCCTGACCCCACTCCAACAGGTGTTTCCTTTGCTGAGACCTGTTATTGTAGTGACAGCCACAAAGTTGTCTTATAAAACAAGGTTTTGCAGAGAAAGTCACTCCATCTTCCTCCTGGCTTTGAAAATGGCCTTTCATCTGCTGACCTGCCTGGTGAACCTTGTTGGGTTAGAGCTTTGCCTTGGCACTGGTGAGAGCTGGTACCTTGTTTTGCATCATGTGGGACAGAGACTGCTCCTGTGGCAATTAGAACAGGATGGAAGAGAGCATGAGAGGTTCTGAAAATGCCAATGTTGGCATTAAGTCCAAGGAGAGGGGTTGCACCTGCTCACATCCCAATATTGGCACTTTTAATGTTATTACTGCTTTTTTTTCTGAATCAGGAGAAATGATACATTTTAGACATTAAGAATAGTGGGGCCAAACGTTTGCAGGTAGAAGCATGAAATAATCTGTATTTCCTGCTTTCTTGCTACATTTGGACAAGTAAACCAGGAAAATGCAATTGGATGTGGCTAAGTAGGATCCAAAATTGTTTCAAAGGATGCATCTGAATCGCAGTTTCATCTTTTGCTTGTGTTACTGTATGGAGACAATCTCCATATAACCTCCCTGGGGAGATGGGAGACTGCAGGCTTAGGGAAGGTGGGGTTAGGACCTTTGGGAACATGTGCTTGGCAAAGTTTTTCTGGGTTTGAAAATGTGGCAACAACAGAAACAGCATCCAAACAGGAGAAGACTCTGCCCTCCTCATCCTGTGGAGGTGTAACTTCTTGATTGGGTGTGAAGATGTCCCATAAATATCCTTGCTTAAGTCAAGGCCACAACACAAGCATTCTTAACCTTCAAGAGCAATCACAAAGTCCTCATTTATAAATTGGGGTCCAAAGCCGAGGAATGATGTTCCTTTGGAAAGATGATGTCTCTGGTGTTAAACACCAGCTCCCAGATACTGCAAGACCGTAAAACATCTCAGTTCCCTTCTTCAGGAAGGTGCCACTGGAGAGAACACCCCAGCAGAGATACTCAGTTCTCCAGCTCTTATGAGTGCATGAGATGAAATTGGATAGCTGTGCCAAGCACTTTTTAAGTCCTTATTTTCCTGTTCTTGCTACTCCTCACTTGCAGCTGTGTTCCTATTTTTGTCACGGAGAACCTAACCTGTACAGGCAGGGGATTCTCAGTATGTTCCTTGGGCAGGAGCAAGCAGAACGCCCATGAGATCTCTGCCAGGACTGAGTGCTGTGTTCATCCAGCTTCCTCATGAGTGGAGGAAGTGCAGATGGAGCCCATCTCTCATCTGCAGGTGGACTTGGACCCACACTCAACTGATGGCGTGGACATACCCATGCTTTATATATGCTCAGGTCCCATCTCAGCTGCTCCTGGCTTAAGGTGGTGGAGCCTGCAACAAAGTGGTTTCACCCAGACCAGACAACTGCTTACTGCAGCCCATGGTACTTTTTTTCCAGCTGCTGCCATCTACTGCTGCAGAGATGGAAACTGCTGTGGAGACTCACAGCCTGGTGATGATCAAGGAACTGATGCAGTTCGTGGAGGCAGAACCCCTTGCCTTGGGAGTAGAGGAGGTAAAGTGGGAATTGGTCTTATTTCTGTATTTCCAATGTGGCAAGCAGTAACATGGCCCCCACTCTTGCTGGTGGCCCCCAGCACTGCTCATGGAGTGGCCTCACACCACTCCAAGCACATTCCACAGCACTGGTCATTGGAGATGCCATGCGGGGCATGCTGTAGGGCTGGCTGAGGATGTTATGTGTACAGCACCCATGGAAGGCATTATCCATCTTGTTACAACAGGAACTTTGTGCAGCAGATTTTGCTGCAGCATCTTGAGAGAAAGCAGTGTGTGGATCAGGGAGAGGGAGAGAAGCATGAGGAGTGAGATGAGTCCTTTCCCAGGTACCAGGGCTCTTGCCTCTGAGGTTTGTGCTTTTCTGAAGGCAGTAAAAGGTGTTTTTTAAGGGCAAGTTCTGCAGCAGAGAGGATTTCTTGCTGCCAGGAGACTTCATGTTACTTTAATGTAGTTTATTAATAAATGCATTAATTAGTGAGTAAGGGAGAAGATTTTTCCCATGGTGCCTCCACTGGTAAGTGAACTGGATGCAGGACAAGATGTATATCATAGGATCACAGAATGGTTTGGGTTGGAAGAGATCTTAAAGCCCATCCAGTCTCACCCCCTGCCCTGGGCAGGGACACCTCCCAGCTGACCACGTTGCTCAAAGCCCCATCCAACCTGGCCTTGAACACCTCCACCTCCTTGAACACCTATCCACAACTTCTTAGGATGATTTTGCCTGTGTTTTAGGAAGAGGCCTCTCTAGACATGTCTATCCTTTGCTCCAAGCCATGGCTGCTCTTCTGCATAGATTTCGATGCTCGACATCTCAATTTCTCCTCCCCTTCTTTCAGGTTTTTGACATCCTACCACTGTATGGTGTGCTGCAGCCAGGCGAGAGCCAGCAGGTCACCTTGACCTTCTTTGGCCATGCAAACATCGTCGCCCGTGTCATGGCACTGTGCAGGGTGGAGGGAGGCCCAACGTATGAGGTCATGCTGAGTGGGGAGGCATCACTCATCCACTACCTCCTAAACACCACAGAGATCGACTGTGGGCTGCAGGTACCTTTTGCAGAGGTCCTTGTCTTGAAACCATCAGCCAGGGTTTCCTGCCCACCGAGGTCAAGGACTCTCCCCCCGTCCTTTGTTTGCTCTAAGGCTTGGAAGTACAACCTTTGAGTGATGTGCACTGCATCCAAGGTGGTTTTTGATGGCCATCTCCAGCTCCCAACAAAGCTGGCAGTTCCTCCTCTCAAGGTAACTAATGCTGCCTCCTGGGTCAGGCAGGATGCCAGCAGTGATATCAAGATATCCAGAGGGATGTGTCCCTGAGACATCCATCGCTGATCTGTTCAGAGAGCCTGAGGCCTAAGGAGTTGCTCTCTTTTAATATTCTTGATTAATCAACAAAATAACTGAGGGAAGAAGTTAAGTTGGGCTTCCAGTCACTGTATCTGGAGAGAATGGCCCAGAATAATCCTCACTTTACTTCCTTTTAGTTAAAAACTCCACAGATGGTTCCAGCTGTTGGCCCTGTATGTATTGCAGTGTATTTCTCCCATTTTGCTTGTATTTTGCTTGCAAACAATTGCATGCAGATGCCTTTTCTTCTGAAATGCCTTGATGCCTCCTCCTTTGTTTCAGCTGCTCAATGACAGCTTAAAGTGCAGAGGGCTTGTATTCCCTCGTTTATCTATTGCTGACTTTTACGTGGTGATTGTTGAACCTCTTTGTGCTGCCATAAATACCTGTCCCTGTGCAGGGCTAAGAGGTACCTGGTGGCTGTGGGTTCCCCAGGTTAGTCTAGGAGAGTCAAGTGCCCGCATCTCAAAGTCCCTGCTTCTGCCTTGCCTTTATTTGCTTTCAACACAATGAAAAAGACAGGAGATTCCCAGCAGGAGACAGGTGCTTGTAACTTCCTACCCTTCTGTCCTCTCTTCAGCTCTTTAACGAAGTCACCCAAGCAGAGATTGCCCTGTGCAACAGTGGGAAGGTAGGATTCACCTACCAAGTGTTAAACCCCAGCATGGCCACTGCAGAGAACCCTTGGCCCGGCGTGCCCCTGGTCATGCCCACCATGGTGAGTACTGAGGTGACACAAGCAATTAACCCTGGCTCTGCATCAGGCTACAGGGGCTGCAGGGGAAAAAATGGACCAAAAGAAAAGAAAAAAAAAAGAAAAAGAAAAAGGGAGAAACCAGCAGACAGGAGAGACAGGGCTGTTAGGAACTGGTGCTGGGGGGCAGAGAAGGTCAAGCAAATACAGCCCTAATAAATTCCCTTAATGGCCTTTGGTGGTGGGTGTCTCTTCTGTCATACAGCACCCACCAGCACTGGACAGTGCAGGCTCCCCTAGGGGTCAGGGAGTGTCATTAACCAGCTTATGTGTCATCAGACAGGGCTTATTCCTTGTCCCTGCCTGTAACAAACCCTGCCAGCACAAACCAGGTGAGAATTTAATACTATCTTGATTGGGCATGAAGCTTCTTTGCCAGAAATCGTAACAGCTCATGTACTGCTCCCTCGCTCCTCCAGCTTTGCTGCTGTGTGGGGCAGAGAGGGGGGCCAGGGAGGAGCAGAATGAAGAAGAGAAGGGGTTGCAGCATTGTTCCATCATTGGCTGGCACAGCTCTGTGGGCAGGAGCAGGCTGGTCTAGGAGCATCTCACTCCTCCGTGCTGCACAGATGTCTTCACGCTGGAGCAGTGTTCCCATCTATGTCACTGTTGGCAATGGGAAGAGGAACCCAAACAGCTTTTGCATCTCCTCATGCCTGTCTCCTACTGTCCTGGGTTCAGTGACACAGGACTAACTTTTCTTCTAATACTGGGGAAAACTCCACTTTTGGAAGACTCTAGTGTCTGAATCAGTGAAAATATTTACCTTATAGCTAGCCAGGCTTTATGGGTTTCAAGGTCTCAGTGTTTCCAAGCTCCCCAGGAGCGGGGACGAGGAGGAGTGAGAAGCTGCCAACAGGGTTATTTCATACCACAAACACCACATTCCATAGAAATTAGAAAGCCTTGATGGCTGCCACCTTCAGAATTCCTTGCCCCAATGCCAGAGCCCTTCCCTTCTTCCCAAAGCTGCAGTGCTCGCAGTGTCCCACTGGCTGTCCCTGTGGGGAGTGCACGGCTCCCTGTGATGGAATGGGCTGGGGACAGTCCTTGTGTGTTTTATGTTATTATGTAAGGGGATTAATACTGGTTCTTGAGTATTATTATTATTATTAATTATTTAGTCTTACCCTGTTAAAATTATTTATATTTCAAACCTCATGTTTCCTTACTTTCTCCACTTCCCCTTCCCATGTGGGGAGGGGTCACTGGGTGGGAAATTAGCTGTCTAAGCAACAATAAATTGTTATGAGTTTTCTCAAACCATGACACCAGCAAGGGATGAGACACTGATGCCCTCTCCCTGTGAGCTCTCGAAGACACGGTCCTGCCTGGACCTGTGGAGTTGTTGCTGTAGGAGCATCCCTGGTGCTGGCAGCTCAACAGGGCTGCATTGTGCTCAGGGGACTGAGTAGCAGCACCCTGTTCAGCACCTTCTCCCTGCAGCATGGAGGGGAGCTGAGGCTCCAGCCCCACACGCAGAGGGTGAGTGGAGGAAAGCTGTGGCTTGTGGCCTCATCGCCCAGAGCAGTATGGCTTGTATTTGCCCTTGACCTGGCTGGCATGAATCCAGCCCAGGACTTGGACAGCCCTTCTGGCAGCCCAGAGAGGAGGTGTCCTTCCTGGCAATACTTTCTTCCCTAGATCTCATCCTAGTCTCTGCTCCTGCATCTCCAAAGATGTACGTTTGCAAGTCACCATGGGTCTGGATAGTGCACCTTGGTGTAACCTCACAGGCAGGAGACATTGGCTTGGGGAGATTAATAAGGGGTCAGACCCCTGGACACCAGCCTGGGAACCACTGATGTGCTGTGACAGGAGCTGCTGGCCCCACTGGGAGTACAGGCACTTCACTCCTCTTCCACAGCAGCTGGCAAAAGAGCTTTCATTTGTTTACCTGGCTCTTGCTAGCTGAGGGTGAACACTGTTAGCAGAAGAGTTGAGCAGTCTGTAGGTCTGTCCTGTGAGAACCCATCCCTATGAGCCCTCTGAAGGACATACCGCATCCTGGAGTAGGACACTTTGGCTTTTAGATACCAGAAAGCGATGTTGTCTGATATTTCCTTATATATGAGAACCCACCTTCTTTTCTGTGTGTCTGTTGTCTGAGCCATCTCTCCACCAAACCCTCTTTGGTACATTCCCTCCCCCTTCTCCTATGCCCTGCAGGGTTTCATTGGACCCGGGAAGGAGCAAGTACTGAAAGTCTATTACCTGCCAGGAGTGCCTGGAATCTTCTGCAGGACTTTCCAGATCCAAGTGGGTCACCTACAGCCAGAAGAAATTTCCCTGAAAGGAGAGGGAATCTTTCCCAGGATCTGCTTGGACCTCCCCAGGAACATCAAAGGTGAGAACTGCCTGTCTGCACCCCAGGAAGGTCTCCTGGTGTTTCCTGGCTCTCCTCCCCACCCCCCTCCCCAAGTTTTATGCCCATAGGTCAGCTTCTATCTAGGAGGCTTCAGGGCTGTTAGACCAACACTCAGCTCTCTGGTTTCTTCCCAAGTCTCTAGAAGCCCATGTGAGCTTTTTGCCCCAGCAGCCATCCCGCAGAGCTTGCCAGCAAATCTGCTGGAGACCTGGGAAGATGATGGTTAGACAGAAACGCTGGGGAAAGCTGTAATACAAGCTGGCAGGGTTGGATTTTCATCACATTGCAGGGGGATGAGATGTTCCTGTGTAGGGAGGAGGATGGGTGGGAGTGAACGTCAGGATTCACAGAAGAAAAGCAGCATCTATTGCTCAAGAGGTGTGTTTCTGGGAGAGGTTGGTGTCGGGGGTGTGGGTCTTCCCAGCTTCAGTGGCGCTGTGCCCACGCTTCAGTTTGTGGATGTTTTCTTCCTTCAGGAAACAAAAAATATGAGAAGGTGCTGAAGGAGGTGAAAGAAAAGATGGAAAAAGACAGCCAAAGAGATGAAGCAGTTGCTCCTGGGGAGGCTATGGCCATGGAGCTGCCCATGGATGACCTGGACACCATGGTGAGAACAGTTGCTGCCTCATTTGGCATGTGCCAGCTTCCCCCAATGTCTTTTTGTCCCCTTGCGCCCTGCAGCTGGCTTCCTGGTGCCCTGATGGCACTTGGGATCTCTCTGCCCACACCTGGCTGTGATGCTGCATCAGCTCAGCATTGAACTGAAGGCTGCCCACCTCTCATAGCTGTCCCTTTCATAGATGTGTGAGCTTCCTGACTATACCAGTGAGAGGTTCTGATGGCCATGCTCCATCACGAATTCAATACCCACATGGTAAAAAGGAAGCATCAGTTGAAGAGCACCAGGTCATTACTGGGGTGTTTGTTGCTCACAGCCCAAGCCCTGATGGGTTTATAGAGCTTAAGAGGAGCATCCTGGCTGTGCCTGGGACTCTGCTGTCAGTATTGGTCTCCAGGGGGCACCAGCTTCATCGTGGTTCTGTTTTCAAGAGAGCTTTTGTCCCAGCTGCTTTAACACTAACGGGAAACAGCCAAATACTTGGAGCTCTGGAAGGTTCCTGGGTCATCTGTCTGTTTGTCTGGATGGATCAGCTTTAGTAACAGTGACTGGGCAGGCAAAGATGCTGGAGTTCATTTCCCTCGGGATAAGGTCCTGGCTAAGAGAGCAGATGTCACAGACACTGTGCAGTGAGACAGGAGGATGCCCTCAGCCCTCTCAAAAAGAGCAGGGTGGGATCCTCTTTCAGAGGGATCTTTCCCCTTGGGAAAGGACCTTTGCAAACCAGCCGCTGTCTTTCCTTTCCTTAGCTGGATGCTCGGCTGCAGATGCAGATGGAGCAGATGCTGATAGAGGAACACGCCCTGGAGCTGCAGAAAGCTTTTGTCTCTGGTTCCCCAGAGGACACTGTCTTTGACCAGCGTGCTCGTCGGAGGCTTCTCAAGTGAGTGGGGACTCCCCTACCCTATCTCCAGGTGCCCCAAGGCTAACACCAGCAAAGCACCCCTACCCGTGAGAGCTCCTCGTATCTGCTGAGCTGTTCATAGGCAACACCAGTTTGGACAGGAGTATGGATCTCCTTGAGGGCAGGAAGGCTCTACAGAGGGATCTGGTCAGGCCGGATTGATGGGCTACAGCCAATGGTGTGAGGATCAGCACTGCCAAGTGCTGGATCCTGCATTTGGGTGACACCAACCAGATGAACGCTCCAGGCTGAGGGAAGAGTGGATGGAGCTGCCTGGGGAAAAGAACCTGGGGGTGTTGGTCAACAAATGGTTGAACGTGACCCAGCAGCATGCCCAGGTGGCCAAGGAGGCCAACAGCATCCTGGCCTGTGTCAGGAACAGTGTGGCCAGCAGGACTGGGACAGTGATCAGCCCCCTGTACTGGGCACTGGTGAGGCCCCACCTTGAGTGCTGTGTCCGGTTTTGCGTCCCTCACAACAGGAAAGGCCTTGAGGTGCTGGACAGTGTTCTGAGAAGACAACAGGGCTGGTGAGAGGTCTGGAGCGCAAGTCTTGTGAGGAGCGGCTGAGGGAGCTGGGGGTGTTCAGCCTGGAGAAAAGGGGGCTGAAGGGAGAACTTCTTACTNGAAAAGAACCTGGGGGTGTTGGTCAACAAACGGTTGAACAGGGCTGGTGAGAGGTCTGGAGCACAAGTCTTGTGAGGAGCGGCTGAGGGAGCTGAGGGTGTTCAGCCTGGAGAAAAGGGGGCTGAAGGGAGAACTTCTTACTCTCTACAGATGAAAGGAGGATGTAGCTAGGGGGGCAGTGTAGCTGGGGTGTAGCTGGGCGTGTAGCTGGTGGTGTAGCTGGGGAGCGGTTCTTCTCCCAAGGAACAGGTGATGGGATAAGAGGAAATGGCCTCAAGTTGCACCAGGGGAGGTTTAGGATGGATATTGGGGAAAATTTCTTCACCAAAAGGATTATCAAGCATTGGAAGGGGCTGCCCAGGGAAGTGGTGGAGTTGCCACCCCTGGAGGTATTTAAAAGCTGAGCAGATGTGGTGCTGAGGGACATGGGTTAGTAGTAACTTGGTAGGGCAGGGTTATTGGTTGGACTTGACGGTCTTAAAGGTCCCTTCCAACTATAATGATTCTATGATCCTGACAGCTTTGACATGGTCCCAGTAAGCAGCTGAGTGCCCTCACTTCTACAGTGCCACCCTGAGCTTTGGGGTTGCTCAGCTCCTCATGACTGCTGGGTTCTGTTCCTAGAGCTCAGGGGGTCCAGTGCAGACCATCAAGATCTTCCAAACAGCACAAACACCATCCCTGCTCAGGCTGATGAACCTACCGAAGTCTTGTTAATGGGCCTTGGCTTTCATGGGCTTGAGTTGACTTTTATCAGCACTTAATATAGAAATTTCTGCTTTATTTGCATCTTCCTTTCACCTGAAAACACAGCTAGGCTGTGGTTAAGGACTGTTCTTTGTCCTCCTTTCAGAGCTGAGCTGCCCGAGTACATCCTGGATTTTGGCTACGTCATTCTCGGTGACATCCACACACACATCGTGAAGATCACAAACACCGGACAGTTTCCTGTGTCCTTCCACACTAATGGACAGGTCCTGCATGACACAGGTAACCAGCACTGGAGAGACTTCACATGGCCTTGAAGGAGCTCTACCAGATTAGTTTAAGCCACTGGACGTGGAGAAGTTGGTCTCCTCTCAGCACCTTCTGCTATTGGTAACCACAAGCATCATCTGGGTTTCTTTGTGCCCTCTGTGGGTTTGTGTTGCAAACAGATAAGCCCTTTGTGGTTTGAGAAGTGCTTTGTTTAAAGTTTATAATGTCTTAGTGCTTCCATTCAGCCTTTATTGAGAAAACAGCCTGTGAGGTCCTCTGGGGTATCAAAACAGGCTTCCCAAACAGGCCTTGAGGTGAGGCTGCAGTACCATCAAACAGTGACTCACCATGGTGAGTGTCTCCTTGAAGTTTTGCCCAGGGAACACAATGGTATGGGGGAATCTTAGTTGCAAATTCTCCTTTGGAGGCGTCTGTGCATCCTTAGCTGGGCTGCCTGATGAAGAAATTGCTGGTGCTCTTCAACTGATGCTTCCTTTTTACTATGTGAACATTGGATTCGGCCTGTGAAAACCCTTTCCCCAGGAGCGGTGACAAGGGAGAAGCAGCAGCAGACCTCTCTGGAGATGCAAAGCGCTCCTTCCCAGAACTGCCAGCCAGGGCACCCATGTGGCCTTAACGTGCCCGTGACACATTTCACACATGCTTGTGTGTCTCAGCTGCTTTACTTCCATCTGTTCCAGGTTTCAGTGTGGAGCTGGACCGTGTGAAGCACCTTCCCTACTGTGAGACAGAGACCTTTGAAGTGCGCTTCGACCCACAGAGCGCTAACCTGCTGCTGGGAGAGGTGGACAGGCTCCTGCCCATCAAGGTACCACATTGCTTCCTTACCTCCCTGTGCCTACACCACCTTTTGGGGCAGGTGGCAGGTTGCAGGCAGCAGTAGATGTCACCTGGGCTCTCAGCTGCGGATGCTCTCTCCTTCACTAGGTAGCAGGAGGCCCCACGTTTCACCTTCACCTCCGTGCCACTGTGGCCATGCCATCCCTCTGCCTCTCCAGGGACAGGCTGGAGTTCTCCGCTGTCCAGTGCGGGCAGTGCCAAGAAGAAACCATCCAGCTTCACAATAAACTCCAGCTCCCCTGTAAATGGTTCATCACAGTGATTGAGCCTGTTAAGAAGGTAAAGCACAGACCATGTAACTTCCTGGATGGGTTTCCTCAGCCTCTATTGCTTTTTCTGTCCCCGTGGCTGCTTGAGCACTTGGGCTACAGCTCATTTGAGGAAGCTCTTGAGGATACAGAACAAGACTGGTTCACCTGAACCTGTTCATCAGCTGGTCCTTCATGCTTCACTTCTCTGCCACCTTCACCCATTCCTGCTCTTATAGAATCACAGAATGCTTTGGGTTGGAAGGGACCTTGAAGACCATCCAGTCTCACCCCTACCATGACCAGGGACACCTCCCACCAGCCCAGGTTGCTCAAAGCCCTGTCCAACCTGGCCTTGAACCCCTCCACCCTCACAGCAAAGAATTTCTTACTGAAATCTCATCTCAATCTCCCCTCTTTCAGTGTAAAACCATTCCCCTGCATCCTATGACTCCCTTCCCTGATGAAGAATCCCTCCCCAGCTTTCTTGGAGCCCCTATAGGGACTGGAAGCATCTCTGAGGTCTCTACAGAGCCTTCTGTTCTCCAGGCTGAACCTCAATTCTCTCAGCCTGTTCTCACAGCAGCGGGGCTCCAGCCCTGGCAGAGCACAGAGCAGCTGCACAGCCTCTGGCCTCACTCCCACAGGTCCATGTCCTTCTGATGCTGGTAGCCCCAGAGCTGGAGGCAGCACTGCAGGGGGGTCTCCCCAGAGCAGAGCAGAGGGGCAGAATCCCCCCTCACTCTGCTGGCCATGTTGCTGGGGATGCAGCCCAGGGTGTAGTTAGCTTTCTAGGCTGCCAGTGAACGTTGCAGGTTCATCATGAACTTCTCATCCACCATGTCTTCTGAGGACAGTGCTTCCTTATCTGTTTGCCCTTCCTGCATGTTTTCCTTCCAGTTCTAAGCCAGTGGTGGTCATGGCTGGTTCGATGTGGGTGTTCTCAACACCATAATAGTATCTCAGAGCAGAGAAAGAACCCAAAGGTCTGGCCTCACAGACCAAGGAGACTTCACACAATTGTTTTTTTTGCTCAGGTGGACAAACTTCTGCCAGTGAGCACGCGTCGGAAGCTGCTCCAGGAGTTCAAGGCCAAGTCCTGTGTCTTTGAGGTACTGCCTGCATCTGGAGCCCTCGCTCCAGGACAGCGATGCAACGTGGGAGTCAGGTTTTCACCCATGGAAGAGGTGAGATTGGCAAGTGACGCCCCCCAGGAGGTCTGGCAGGACAGGGTGGCAGGGGGCAGGAGATGAGATCTACCTCCCTGTGAAGCCTTCTGCAAGCCCCATGCTTGCTGTGGCTCAATTTCCCCGGTAGTGCCCTATTCTGTGCAGCACTTTGAAGTCCCCATGGGGACCTTGCACTGAGAGCATCAGGGCACTGCAGTGGGGCTGCCTCTTAGCGTGTGGGGAGAAATCTGCCTCTTTCTCCTCATCTTCTCTCTGCATGGGTGCATTTTCAGGCTGCAGCGCCCTGGAGCAGAGCAGCTGCCATGCTTGCAGTGGTTAACTCACCCTGGAAGGGCCCATCTAGGCTAATCCTGCTGGTACCAGCTGACGAACCAGCCACCAGACACCAGGCTGGGCATGGCAAGGACAGTCATAGAATGGTTAGAGTTCTAAGAGACCTTAAAGATCATCCAGTTCCACCCCCTGCCCTGGGCAGAGACACCTCCCCACAGACCAGGTTGCTCAAAGCCCTGTCCAGTCTGGCCTTGACCCCCTCCAGGGATGGGGCAGCCACAGCTTCTCTGGGCAACCTGGGCCAGGGTCTCACCACCCTCACAGCAAAGCATTTCTTCCTGAGATCTCATCTCAATCTCCTCTCTTCCAGTGTGAAACCCTTCCCCCTCATCCTGTGGCTCCCCTCCCTGGTCAAGAGTCCTTCCCCAGCTTTTCCTTTAGGGACTAGAGGGGGCTGTAAGGTCTCCCCAGAGCCTTCTCTCCAACCCTCAAAGCATCTCTGTGGCCTCTTCTGGCCCCACTCCAACAGGTCCATGTCCTTCCTGTGTTGAGGACTACAGAGCTGGACATAGTATTCCAGGTGGGGTCTCATGAGAGTCACCTGCAGTGGCTATTGCCAGTGTTCCCTGTGGCTCTGGCCCAGCCTGTCTGCACATTCCCAGGCAGTTTGGGAATCATCTTAAATGGTGAAGCATTCTCAGGGGCAGTTTGCATGTGACCACCATGGCTTAGAATCTGGCAGTAGAGACACAAGCGCTTCCATGCCTGGGAACAGTCTCAGGGAGGTTTTAATTGCTAGTAGAGATGTAGCCATTCTGGCTTTGACCAAACATTGATCAGAGAAGAAGAACCTTGTTTCTAGCCAGTGAGAGCTCATCTGCCTCTTACCTGTAGCTGATGTTTGCCTGATGCAGCAATGCCAGGCTTGCCTCTGGGCAACATAATTTGAAGTTTAGGATGGATATTAGGAAAAATTTATTCACTGAAAGGGTTGTCAAGGATTGGAACAGGCTGCCTGGGAAGTGGTGGAGTCACCATGGAGGTATTTAAAAGCCTGGCAGGCATGGTGCTGAGGGACATGGCTTAGCGGTGGGTTTGTCAGTGTTGGACTGCATGATCTGAAAGGTCCTTTCCGACCTGTACAATTCTGTTATTCTGTAACCTCAAGGAGCTTTCTTATGAGCATTGCGCTCCTTCATGACTAGATGAAAACCTAGTCCATAGACCATTTAGACCATTTCATGTTCATATGATATGAGTATGGTTTGGTATACATTTACACTTCATGCCAGGATTCATCCCAGTTACTCAGAGCCAGCATGTAGATGCTGTACCCTCTGCTATAATTAAATAGCAGTTTTCCATTACCTTAGAGGTACTGATAACACCCCTGACCATAGGGTAAGGGTTGAATTTGAGGCACTGTCACCTGGGAGTTCATGGAGGATCTTTCTGTACTTCTCTCTTTTCAGAAGTCCTACAGAAGCGAGCTGAAGATTAAGGTTTGCCAGAGCACCCAAGACCTCCACGTGCAGGTCTCAGGGCAAGGACTGGAGCCACAGCTGCAGTTCAGCCCCTCAGTGCTTGAGCTGGGACCGTTGCTGCCATACAGCCCTGGGGCGGTGGGGACAGTAGTGGTGAGGAACCCCTGCGAGTACCCCATCGAGTTTTACTCACTGGAGTTCGACCAGCAGTACCTCGCTGAGGAACAGGTAAGAGGGAAGGGCTGGTCCCTGTGTGCATCCTCCTATAGCTGTACAGCATTCCAGTGTTTTCAGGCTCCTGCCAAGGTGATGGAGGTATCTCCAGGGCAAAGCCTGGTGTTTTGATGTCATCCAGCTCTGGCAGGCTGTGGAGGGGCTTGAATAGTCCAGGTTGTGAAGAGGAAGGCATAGAGGAGAAGATAGACTGGCTGGGGAGTCTGTTCATGTGATGAAGGCCAAAAGATGCATCCTGTATATGGTTTCTCTTCCCTGTACACACAGATCCTGCGTGTGCTGAAGGACTACGATGGCCGCAACACCTTGTTGCTGCCTCCACGTGCCCCAGGAGAGAAGCTGCCCCCAGAGGTGCTGGAGTACTATCAGGACCAGAAGAGGCTGCAGAATGAGCAGGGAAAGCCCAAGACTGGGGAACCAGCAGGCCAGGACAGTGGTGAGGGCTTGGCATTGGCTGTCCTGTGTGTAGACACGGTGGGGAGTCCAGCCCACCTACCCTGAGCTCTCGATAACTTCATTCTCTATGGAAAAGCCCATTCCCCAGCTTAGTGGAGTAATTCCCGGGTGAAAAGTCTGTGGCTTGTAATGCACATCCTCTACTAGGCCTGGGTGCAGCCAAAGGAAGTTCCTATCTGCCCACCATAGACTGGGGAAATAATTGGGTTGTCTCCTTGTGTCCTCAGCCACAAAGAGTGGGATTGGATGTGGTTTTCTTCAGCCAGTAGGACCAGGTCTAATATCACTAGTTATTTTATATTTGCTCCTTCCCAGCAACAAACCCAAACACTCAAAATCCACCCCAGGGCAGACACAGCCTGGATAGGCTTCTTTTGGGGAAATTTTCTGTCTTTTGTACATGGCTGTGCAGAGTGACAAGCGGCAACGACCAGATTGCCTGGTCATGTTCACCACCACCTTCTCTCCCTTTGTCCTTCCTCCTTAGCAAACTTTGAAGATACCCAGTTTCCGCCAGATCAAGCAGGAAAGCACTCTGCCGGGACTGTTCATGCCATCTCATCCCTTAGCTTAATCGTTCCCTCCATCATTTTTGATGAAAGCCAGTCCAACAAGGTGGATTCTAAATCTGAATATGGAAACGATGAGGAGGAAGGTGTTGAGAAAAGACATGGAACAGGTAATAACTCTAAGCTCCTCACCTTTTTTAGGTCCATTGTGGCAAAAAGGGCCTCCAGTGGAGGACTTCAATGTTGCCTCTATCACTTCATTGCATCATGGTGCCATCTTTGCTCCTGTAGGCCCTGATTCTGCTCTTCCATATGGAAGTCTGCAGGATCCTGAGTATAGTCTGAGGGAGAAGCAAGGGAGGCTTTCCCCAGCTTTGCCAAATGAGTACCATTGCCCCCCAGGAGCTGCTGGGATCAGGATGGTGCTGATCACTTTCCAAGGCAGGCACTGTGTTGTCTGTCCTCTGTGACACTGCAAGCTGAGGTGGTGTTCAATGACCTCCTAAGGGCAGAGCTGGGAGCTCTTTGCAAATGCTGTTCTGGTGAATAGAGAGTTCTGGTGTAGTATGCCTAAAGAATTCAGCTTTTGGATATCATTCAGTCCCTACATGGAGCCTCTCCCTTGGGACTCTAAAATGCCCAGTTCTGCCTGTCCACCTTCCAACTCAGCAGGACCCAGGAGCAAACTCCCATGAGAACCATGCTGAGAGTTTGTAGAATGAGATTAGGTTTTTGCCAGATGATTGTTCTTTCCTCATTTTGCCACCCCATTTACTGTACTCTAAACAGACATCTCCACCAGCATCTAGGGCAGACCCTGATCTGCACAAACCTAAAGAAAGGGCATGGTGAGACCTTGGGTGTGACATTGGTTTTGGCACAGTCTCTTCTCCCAGGATCTGGGGGGGTGGGGAGGAAAATCATGGTCCCAGGCAGGCAGGAGGCTGACTTTTCTACCTGATTCTGCACAGCAGAGTGTCGGCAAAGCATTGCCAGCAGCAAGGAGGCCACAGGAGAGCTGGAGGACAGCCCTGTTCGAAGGGCTATCGCCCGCCACCTTGGCATTGATATCTCCGCAGAAGGACGTGCAGCCCAAAACCGCAGAGGGATCGTCATCATCATCCACGGGGCACCCCTGACAGGTATGTGGGTCACTTGGTTGACCGGTTGAAGCGGAGCAAGGTAAGCCACAACTCTGCTGGTACATTAAATATTCTCAGGCCTTCACCTAGTGTGGTATAACTGGTGTGACTCACCTTGTGTCCATATACCTTCGGCTCTCATTTACCCAAACAGGGTGGCCCTGTCCCCAATGCCTTGCAGTAACAGTCCCTAGCCCATACTGACCCCCAGACCATGCCCAGACGTTGCCTGAAGCAATGCTGACCAGCACAGGCTGGCCAATGGTCTGAATGGTGGTGGGACAGGGCTCAAAACGGCATCCTGGGTCCAGGACTGAGGTCAACACAGGGGAGAAAGTCCTTAGCTGAAGACGAGGTGGAGATGATCCACCTGCCTCGAGAGAACAATGCCTCTGACTATGCTTGAGCTGCCACCTTTGTGGTTTTCCCTAAAGCGGCACTTTGCTCTCTAACTATCCTTGAAACTTTGGAATCCTGTTCAGGGCCTTCCCAGATCTTGTCCCTGAAAATGCCTCCCATGCAAGTGTCACCAAACAGGTTTTCCTCTCCCTCAAGGCAAGACGTCGGCAGCGGTGGCCGTCTCCAAATACTACGGTGCTCCCTGCTTGTCCATGGATGCTGTGGTGACAGATGCCATCTCGGACAGGAGCAGCTCAGTAGGGCTCCGTGCCCGGGAGCTGTGCATCAGGGCTGCCATTGAGCAGAGCCACAGGCAGTCAGAGGACACCGGTAAGGAGAAACACTGGACCCCCAGAGCAGAGCTTCAGAAACCCACCATGACCATCCACTTCTTGCTCCAGAGAAGTTGTTTGGCCGCCCCTTGGGTCTCTTGGGGAACATGGGTGCAGCATATAGAACTGCAAAGGCATCTCTGATTATTAAAAAAATATAAATCTCTATTTTAAGGGCTGAGACAGGGGCACTTGTATTGCCCCTGGGCTTCTCAGCACATCTTCCCTTTCCTAGGAGTGGTGAAGCACACCTGTATCTTTCTCAGGATTTTTTATATTTCCTCAAAGCTGAATCTAGCTTGCTCCTCATGGCCATCAGGCAGAGCTGCTGCCCACTTTAACAAGGGAAAAGCCCTCTGAAGTGGCTCATTAAGCACTAGACATGACTGCCTTTGAGTGTGGCTTCACAAACATGAGAGGAAAGGAAGAATAACCTCCCAGGGGAGTTTCAGATGAGACATGCCACAAATGAGCTCTTTTCTCCAGAGATTTTCCTACATGCTCTCTCAGGTCTCACCGCTCATGCGTGTTGTGCTATTTACTATGTGAGACCAGAGACTTTTAGGAATTTTTTTTTGGCAGTAGGTGCCCCAAGCTCTGCAGGGTGGGGCCAGACACTGGCTCTGGTGGTGAGGGGGAAGTTTTGCATCACTCAACCTGGTTGGGTCGGGAGCTGATGGAGGGAAGAGGGTCCTGGGTCCCATGTGAGGTCATCCCATACAGAGTATTCAGCTGCAAGGCAAAGCTGTGTGATACAGATTCCATGTGAGAATACAGGATGGGTGCAAGGTATGGAAACCATGGTCCTGGTGAACAAGATGACCATGAGCCAGCAATGTGCCCTTGTGGCCAAGAATGCCAATGGTCTCTTGGGGGGCATCAAGAAGAGTGTGGCCAGCAAGTCTTATTCTACCCTGCTACTCTGCCCTGGTGAGGTCACATCTGGAGCACTGGGTCCAATTCTGGCCTCCCCAGTTCCAGAAGGACAGGGAACTGCTGGAGAAGGTACAGCAAAGAGCTACAAAGATGATGGGGGACTAGAACATCTCTCTGATAAGGAAAAGCTGAAAGACTTGGGTCTTTTTAGTCTGGAGAAGAGAAGACTGAGGGTGGACCTCATCAATGCTTATAAATACTTAAAGGGTGGGTGTCAGGAGGGTGGGTCCAGTCTCTTTTCAGTCGTGCCCAGTGACAGGAAAAGAGGTAACAGGCACAAACAGGCACAAAAAGGAAGGACTTCTTTCCTTTGAGGGTGGCAGAGCCCTGGAACAGGCTTCCCAGATAGAGTGTGGAGTCTCTGTCTCTGGAGACATGCCAGACCCACCTGGACACATTCCTGTCCAACCTGCTCTGGCTGATCCTGCTCTTGCAGGTGGGTTGGATCAGATGATCTCCAGAAGTCCTTTCCAACCCCATGTCATTCTGTGATTCTATCTTGGAGGACCTGGCTTGATCCACAGGGAAGCTACTGTGCAAATGGTGTTACCTGCCTGTACGCTGGACTGTCTCTCAGTTGGGGCACAGGGCTGTGCATTAAAATGTCTCTAGCTTTAAAATCCAGTATCAAGTGGTGGGGTTTATCATGTTAATCAGAGAAGGAGCTGCTTCTGGAAGGCAGGCTGGAGGATACCTGTCCCTGCCAGGGTGCAGGGCTGTGCCCATTGGGGTGGAAGGTCCCTGCTTGCTCCACAAAGCATGGGATGTCCCCAGCCCCACTGAGCCCTCTGTCTTTTCTGCAGGTCAAAATGCAGACATCTCCCTCAACTTGCAGCTCAGCACAGAGAGCAAGCACAGCCCGGACCCAGGCCAGTCCAACTCTGGGGACAAAGGTAGTCTGCAGTCCATCAGCTCCCGAGGCTTGGGGAGCACCACAGCAGGCAAGAGGAAGACGGATGGCCACGCATCACAGTCCCAGAAACATCATGTAACAAAATCGATGGGCTCCCAGGTGAAGAGTGATCCACGCTGGTTAATCATAGAATTATAGAAGGGTCTGGGTTGGATGGGACCTTAAAGACCAGCCAGACCTACTCCCTGCCATGGGCAGGGACACCTCACAACAGACTTGCTAAAAACCCTGTCCAACCTGGCCTTGAACCCCCCCAGGGACGTTGCAGCCACAGCTTCTCTGGGCAACCTGGGCCAATGTCTCACAACAAAGAATTTCCTCCTGGGATCTCATCTCAATCTCCCCTCTTTCAGCGTAAAACCATTCCCTTTGTCCTGTGGCTCCCCTTCCTTGTAAATGTTAACTCCCAGTTAATGCCTGGGACCTTTCTGTTACCTCTGAGAAGTGAAGGGGCTGCTTAGAGTGAAGGCTCTATGTCACCCAGAACATGGTATGGGGGTACAAAGTGCAGAGAGCTGGCATGGCTCGAGGTGGGAACAGAACCCTCTGCTCTGGCAGAAAAGAATCTACTGGGTCTCAATGGCAAAGTGCATTGGGCAGTGGGGAAAACTGTGGGATGTTCTGCTGGTGGCTTGCAAGCTTGGGTCTCTGATGGCTAAAGGGGGTGACCCCCAGGGTTGTCCTCTGGAGCTGCTGGCCAGCAGTTTTGTCCTAGTCTTCCGCTAGTGAAAGACCCAGCTCCAAGTGCAGCAATTGGAATTGCTCCATGGTTTCCAAAGTGTTTTCTTTTTCTTGTGGTGTTTGATGTTGCAGGGCTCATCCAGTTGTCACCTCGTCTCTCCCCTTCCCTTGGGTCCTGAGCAGCAATGGCTGAGCATCGCAGGCAGCACGGCGGGAGAGATGAGCTTCATGAGCTGCGTGCTGCCCGAGGACCTGCTGGTGGCCATCCTCTCTGAAAGGCTGCAGGTACCTGGGGTGGGGACAAATAGTACATGCAGCAAGACACAGAGGTACAATTTGACGAGGAGATCTGTATCTACTGTTGGAGCAGCCCTGGGCTGCCTGCAGAGACCCCTGAGTGAAGCTGCAGGTGCCACAAGTTGGCAGAGTGGGGGGGGAAGATCAGAGTTGATGCACTTGGAATAGCACTGGGTGGAGTTTGTTGACATTTGGGTTTGTTGACTCGGTCAGAGCTCACTGTGGGCAACAGCTGACTTTTCCTGTTCAACCTTACTCACAGTTGAGTGACTGCTACCAAGGAGTGGTGTTTGATGGCCTGGAGACCCTCTTTGCATGCAACATGGCGTCTGCTCTCCTCTGCCTGCTCAAAGCTGTCAGAAATCGGCCTCATATCTATTTTGTGAACCTGATCCAGGATTATGCTTCTTTTAAAGCCAGGGAGGCAGATAGAAAGGAGCGGGAAGGTGAGACTCTTCATCTCCATACCTCTCAAATCTTTTCTCTCAAGCCCCCAACCTTATCCATTCATATCTGGGTTACCAGCAAGGCTTTTAAGAAATGTTTTTATTAATCCTTTCACCTTCTACTTCAATGTAGCCACTGTTCAGCTCACAGCAGCTGAAAATACAGCAGAGCTGAAGTTGTAAGACTTACCTTAGGCTCAAACGTTAAAACTTGGGCACAAGTACAAGCTGTTGTGTCTCAATAACTGGTCACCAGTCAGCTGTCCACCACGCTGGTGCACATGAAGCATGAGAACTTGCTGACCACCAAGAGTTTGGGGGAATTACCTGAATTTTGAAGCAGGGATACAGACTCCCCAGTGTCTCCTGGCAGGGTGATAGGCTGGGTCAGGACAGAGCTGTGAGGATTCACTCAGATTCACCCAGGATTCACCCAGAACAGCAAGCTCCACTTGTAGTCACTAATGGTTTCTTCCTCTGCTATGTGCTGAAGAATGGGAGCAGAAAGAAGCTGCCAGGAGGGAGAAAGCACGACTCTGGGAGTTGGATGAGGATGAGTATGATGCCCTCACTGAGGAGCAGAAAGCTCAGCTTGATAACAATATACGAGAAGTCCAGCGTGAGAGGAAGAAGAGGTCTGTAAGCCTTCCATGGGTAACTCCCCAGGACTGTGTCCCTGAAGGGTTTCCCTGCTCCAGGGACCTTGGTTGAACTCAGGGGGGTTACAGAGCAAAGGCCAAAAGTGTCTAGTACAAGTGGCACATGGATGGCCAGTTCCACCTCCCTGGTTCCCAGTGGAGGAAGAAGCTTCCTCTGGTGAGATGAGAACATAGTCTCACTGTTTTAGCGGTGAGCCTGCTGGTTTAGAACCTGGCTGGAGGGAGCTGGGCTCTGTGTTTGCCTTGCCACTGCAGTTAATTATATTTACTGTCATATTCTGTAATCCTTCCTTCAGCAAACCAGAGGGGTTGGGATGTGGTGCAGCCATGATGGCTTGGTTTAGATACTGGTCCTGCCATAGATGAAGTCCTTACAATGCTGGTTTCTAAGGGTTTTCCTTACTGAGTGACCCCAGCCATAAAAGCTGGTGTCCCCTAGGCTCTTCTCCAGCTGCAGCAGGAGGTGAGCCTGGGAGAAGCTCTGGTCCAGCAAAGCCCAGTTCAGGAGGATGCACAGGATTAAGTGTGAAACTGGGAGAGAGACCGGCTTAAAGCTAGCATGTGTTTCAGTGCTGCTTTCAGCCCAGGCTGAAGCTTGTTTCCCTGGGAGAAGATCACTAGGGCTGCTTCAAACCATGATTTCCATGACAGCACAAGTTTCCCATGGTCACAGCTGGTTGTTCAGAGGCTGTTTTGCAGCAGAGGAGTTGTTGTAATCTTTGCTTGCTGACCAATATGATTATTTTCTCTAAGGAGCAGGCTACGCCCAGGGAGAGAAGGGACTAGAAAAGACAAATATTGGTGCAGGATAAGTAGGTGTTAGTGATTTGCAAGCCGGTTTACAGTGGGAAATCAAGGGAGGGCTTCAGGCACCAGTGCGGAGAGATGGTGAATCAGTTTTTGGCAACGTGTTGGAAGTGTCCAGGTAGACCTCATCAGAAAAGTTCCACAATTGAGATCTTTTGATAGCAAGGCTTAGATTTGACTGTCCCTGGAGGTCTCCTCCCACCTCTCCTCAGTCTGGATGTTCCCAACCCTCCCCCAGGTTGAGGGACATCCGTGGAGATGGTCCAAAGGTTCTGCCTGGCCTCACGGTCAATGAATGCAGTGCAGAACCAGCTGGGATTGCAGTGAGCCTAGATAATCTGGTGGTGACGGGGGATATTTTCTGTTTGGCTTGCTGAAGGGAGATGGAGCAGCTGGCTCGAGAGCTTGAGGAAAAGCACCAGCAGGAGCTAGAACGCTTGAAGGAGGAAGAAGAGCTGAAGAAGAAATCTAAGCGGGGCAAGAAAGATCTTGGAAAAGACAAAGACAATGCATTGGCAAAGAGAAGCCACCTTGGAGCCAGGCAGGTAGGTGGTGGTTTTATTTACAGAGATGAGTAAAAGCCCTGGGAACCTTCCCCTGAGCTGTCCCATGGGCTTGTTGGAGAGCTGCTCTTCTAGAATTATGCTGCCTTTAAGTCATGGCTTCACACATGACTCAAACATTCACTGGAAAGACCCAGATAGTTTTAGTCCAACATTTCTCCCCACTTTGCACGTAACTTGTACCTCTGAGACATCCATGGTGGCCTTTCCTTCATGTCTGGCAGGAGGTATCACTAGGCCTTGGGTATTTGTGAGCAACCTGAATTCCCAAAGAGTCAGCCAGCCCCAGGGGTGCTCAGCATGCCAGAAACCAGCCCAGAGGATTGCGTAGGAGTATGGAGGTGCCTTAAATTTGCTGTTTGGGTTTGGAAACCTGTTCTGTTTCTTGGCTGGTTTGCAGGAGTCCTCATTGTTCTGGCACCAGGGAGTTTGGTTTCAGCTGAGCTCAACTGGGATCTGTAGAGCACCTAATGCGGGTCTCAGATGAGGTTCAGGGTGTTATTGCAAAGATCCTCACTGTTCTACAGCATTCAAGTTGGTGCTTGGAAATGCTCACTGATTTTTCCTCCTCCTCCTGCCCAGAATACAAACACATCCACCAGCAACACCAACATATCCACCAGGTCAGATGTCACCGAAGGGGTGGACAAGAAGCTATCTCTAAAGGAACATCCAGAGTCTATTGCAAGTGACAAGGCAGATAAGAAGAAGCGGAGCAAGGTTCCCCCAACAGATGCCTGTCCAGTGATGTCTGTGTCACCTGCAGACCCAGAACAGGAGGAAACCAAAACCAAGGACCTGAGTGACAGTGAGAAGAACTTGGTCCTGAGGTTTAAGATCTACGAGGCATCACAGAAGGACATTGTGCATATTTTGTCAGCCTGGGACAGGGCTCAGGGTATCTTGCTGACCCCTCTGAACCAGGAAGAGGTGCAGCATCAAGCAGCAGACCAGCGCCAGCATTTATCCAGCCGCAAGAGCCAAAAGGACAAAGAGAAGGAGCGTCAGGAGAGGCTGGAGAAGGAGCGCACAGACAAAGAGAGGCTGGAAAAACTGAAGGCTCTTGAGGACTCCAAGTTATCTCAGCTGGAAGAGGAAGGAGCAGAAGTGTCATCCAGAGGTCAGAATGTCGGGGTGCCTTGCTTGGACATCCAGGTGCTCAGCCCAGAAGATGTGACTGGGAAGATCCTGGACAGTGCAAAGATGCCAGCAGCAGAGCAGGTAAAGCACCGCGAGGATCAGACACTGATCCTGACACACTCTGGGCCCTGGTGTGTTGTGTCCCACCAGGTGACAACAGCACAGAGATTTGTCCAGGTCACTGGTGTTTTGCAGCAGCCACTTGGCTGAGGAGGTCCTCACCATCCCTCAGACAGGTGCAAGGAGGGAGTGCTCTCTGTTCAAGCGTCCTGTCTGTTCAGAGAATTTCCCAGTCTGGAAATAATTAAAAATGGTCCTGGAGCATGTCATGGTCATTGTTCCCTTCAGCTGAGTCACTCATATGAGAGATTTCTCTCTAGGTCCCACTTGTAGGTCCTGGCACTGCTCAGGAGCCTGTGTACCGCACTGACCATAAAAAAAGCACTATGCTCCATAAAAATTAAAAAAAAAAAAAAAAAAACAAGCTATTTCCAAAAGCTCAGTGCCTTTAGGGAAGGAGTGTGAGAAGGTGAGAAGGTGAGGAGGAAGGTGATGGGAGTTACTCCAGGTTCTCTGCAGGCTGTGAGATTTTATGGGGTTCAGCCTGGACAAGAGAAGGTTCCAGTGAGACCTTAGAGCCCCTTGCAGGCCCTCAACGGGCTCCAGAAAAGCTGGGGGAGGACTCTTGATCAGGGAGGGGAACGGGGAACTGTTTTAAACTGAATGAGAGGAGATGAGATCTCAGGAAGAAATTCTTTGGTGTGAGGGTGGTGAGACCCTGTTCCAGGTTGCCCAGAGCAGCTGTGGCTGCTCCAACCCTGGAGATGTTCAAGGCCAAGCTGGACAGGGATTTGAGCAAACTGGTCTGGTGGGAGGTGGCCCTGCCCAGGGACTGGATGGGCTTTGAAGTCCTTTCCAACCCAAACCATTCTATGATTCTATAAATAGGGTTGTTTCTTATCCTTTAGATTCTGGATGAGCTGGGTCTGGGTCCCTCAGGGCCTCCCATTCCCCCTACCGCTTTTTACTCTGTGATCCGCTACCCAGATGAGCGGGTGGCCCCTGCAGGAGAAGCCCTCAAGCACTTCATCTTCATTGTGCCAGAAGGTGCTGCTGCAGAAGAAGAAAAGAAGGATATGGAAACTCTCATGGATGTGCCTATTGTGTCCACAGTGAAGGTTCCAGGGCTGGATGGGGGCATGGGGGAGAGGTGGGATGGAAAAGGATGACGCTGGAAGGGCAGTGAAGACATGACGGGGCCCTGTGTCTGCAGACACCCCTTCTTTCTGTCCAAAAGAGACAGCTCAGCATGAGACACAGAGATGCTGCAAGGGCTGGAGCCTTTCTGTTGTGAGGACAGGCTGAGAGAGTCAAGGAGTTCAGCTTGGAGAAGAGAAGGCTCTGGGGAGACCTGATAGCAGCCTTCACCTAAAGGGTACCTACAGGAAGGCTGGGGGAGAGTCTGTTTACAAAGGCCTGCAGTGACAGGACAAGGGGCAATGGCTTTACACTGGAGAAGGAACACTAGATGGAACACTAGAACAGGTTGCCCAGGGAGGTGGGTTGAGGCCCCTTCAAGGGGAGATATTAAAGGGGAGGCTTGATGAGGCCCTGGGCAACCTGGTCTAGCTGGGGGTGTCCCTGCTGACTGCAGGGAGGTGGGACTAGATGACCTTTGGAGGTCCCTTCTAGCCTGGACCATTCTGTGATTCTATGAATCTATCATTCTGTAAGAGGAGAGAAAAACATCACCTAAAACCCTCAACTTCCCTCAAAGGGGAGGGTTTTGGGTGAGAAGAGTGTTATAGCCAAACTTAAGTCCAATAAGACCAAGTCCATGGGCAAATGTGGTGGTTTATTTATTCTCTTTCATGGTTGTTGGAAAACCCACATCTTTCTTTCCAGGATAAGGCTGTCTCAGGGCAGGTCTCACCTCTCTTTCCCTCCCTTTCTTCTCTCCTTTTGGTGGGAAGGCATCAGAGGAGCAGCTCACCCCAAACAGGGGTCGGTCAAGGAAGGAGAAAGGTGCAGGCAGCCGGGAACCTGTGAGGGAGAAGCGGAGCTTGGGCCGGGGCAGGAGAAACCTCCAATTACTGGGCACAGGAACACCCACACATCCCTCTGAGATGGACAAAAGCTCTGTAGACACAGTCCCATCCCTACAGAGATCTGTCAGGTGAGGTCAGAGGGAGGAGGTGATCCCTCTGCTTATGGCCATCTCACCAACATCATCCCCAGCACCTTAGGGACCCTCTGCTGGTGCCTCCATAGGATGGCGAATCCACGACCCTTCTCCTTGTCTCATTTGCTCATTAGCAATGTCTGAAGCCTCCTCTTTAATTGCCAGGCTGAGCAACTGCCGGTGGATAGTGCCTGCCGGCGGCGAGGTGGAACTGAAGATCCTCTTCAGCTCCATGGTGCTGGGTCAGTTTGAGCAGATGCTGCACTTTGAGATCCTGGGGACAAAGCGTTTATACCAACTGCACTGCAGGGGCACTTGCCTGTATCCCACCATCAGTCAGGACCCACGGTAAGGCTGGCCCATGGGAGCCCCCCGCTCTGCCCCCACCCTGAACAGGCTGTCCCCTGTACTCCTATGACCTTCTAGCTTGGGCAGAGCATGCTGCCTGAGCAGCCCAGCACCTTTTCCCATGATTGGAGCTGGGAAGCAGTGCTCCAGACCTCAGTCACCAGTAAGAGTTATGGCTTTGTGACCAGGTTTTCTACTTAGAGCATCCTCATTCCCCATTTTCTCTCTCCCAGGGTGGTATTTCCTCACCGGAGGAAGAGCAAGGCAGAGGATGACATCATCTTCAAGCAGTATGTCATGAGCACGGGTGTATTCCACTTTGGACCACTGCTGTGTGGGAAGTCAAGAGACTGGTATGTGTTCCCCAACCCAAGTGAGCATCCTGATGCTCTGCGGAGTGAGATGTTGGGATGGGATCTCCAGTGCATTGTGCTTTCATGGACACACTTGGAGACATGCTGTCCCAGTGGCACAATTCAGGGCAGGCCGAGGCAGAGACCTTGGAGATAGATGGGGTTGAAGGACCACAGATATGTGAACTTGAGCAGAAAACAGTCACAGGAGTCTTGGAGGAGGTGGGGAGACATGGAGATGGTCTTCCTACCTGGTGGCCAGAGCCACATGCTGCTTCCAGCCTGAAGGTGACTTTGGGTAACTTGTGTCCCTCCTCCATATCTCAGCTTCACCACCTATGAACTTTTTTTAAAGTGCTCGGAGCTCTATGGGTAGACTGAGTGAGCAATTATTCTGCTGATGGCTTCCTAAACCATTCATCAATCTGTAATACTAGTAAGGCTTTATGATTCGTCCTGCCAATGTGTTGGGAGGGAATCTGCAGAGGAATAAAAATGGGAATTGTGCTGATCCTCACTGCTGGATGAAGTCTGCCTAAAAAAAATTGTCATTGTAACTGCTGGCATATTTCTATTTTTAACATTGCTTTTTATTTTTCTATTTTTTTAATAGTAGAAATTAAGTTGTTGTCTTCATGGGAGCTCTGGAGAGCCAGTGGTATTTTGACAATTCAAGTAAATTAAATCAAAACAGTTTTAAAACCAAAAGAGGATCTTTAGCCAGGGTGATGAATGGTTTGGGGTTTCTGTTTGCTTTTTTAACCCTTTAACTGTAAATTCTGTTCCACACATGAAAGAAGTTGTTAAATTTAGCATTCCTCTCAGACATTAATCCTTGCTATCTCCTTCCCTGAGACTTGGAGCTAACCCATGAAATACAAAGCAATCTCATGAATTTTTTTGAAATAGATATCCTAAACTATTTTTAAAAACCTCTTTTCAAAAGCATTTCTTTATGCCCTGCAGGGAAGGGAACCCAACAAAGAAGGGGCAAGAACCCATATGTGCCTGACATACTTTTATTTTTCCAGGCACCTTTGAATTTAGAATTTTTAAGCGAGCGGCCTGTACATTGTCAGGCTTTGGAGATGGATGCACCAGGAACAGGGACAGACATCAAAGTAATGCCAGGATGAGCACACATGTTATGCAACGTGCCCCTGAAAGCTATCCTTTTTCTTAGCCTGCTTGTTAGTCTTCCAGTGCTTTCCTCCACATGTGACAAAGGACAATGGTCCCGGGGTCTCCTCTGCAGCTTTATCCTCTTTTTGTGGACAGGTACAAGGCACAACACTATCCTAGCAACGGCGAGAAGATCACCATCCTCAACATCACCCCCTTGCAGATAGAGGTGAATTTCTACTTCGAGCATGATCTCAAAGCAGATACATTCTTTTTAGACCCTCCCACCATGACGTTGAAACCTAACGAGAAGCAGGTAGGAGACAGGCAGGTGGGACAGGCACCAGTGGAAGTGCCCAGGTGCCATTCCTCATGCTCATTGAGCGCTCTTCCATGTTTTTTTTGTGGGGATGGGGCCAGGAGCTGAGCATTTGGGCCTACCCAACTTCAGCTGGCCTCAGGGAGGACAACCTCATCTGCTGCATCAAGGAGAACCCGGAGCCGGTGGTTTTCCATCTCTGCTGCCAGGGGGTGCAGGTGGAGCTGGGGGTCAGCCCCAAGCAAGTGCATTTTGGCAGGCTGCTTCTGCACAGGTCAGTCATCCCACGGCAGCTCTGCCAGGGACAAGAGCTGTCGGCAAGCTCCCCTTCAGCTTCCTTTGCTGGCTGGGTGGCCACTCAGGTTGGAGGCTGGGCTAACATCCTTCTTTCTCCCAGAAGTTTCCAGTCTCTTGCTTACCATTCTGTGTTGGCTTGGATGTCCCGTGACAGCCACAAGCTCTGTAGCCCTAAGCAATGCAGTGCAATAGGCATCATGTTGCGTTTCATAAAGTCGTCTGGGTTGGAAGGGACCTTTCGGATCATCAAAGTTGATGGTTATCAGCCTAATACCAACTAACTAACCAACACGAACTGCCCAAAACACCATTAACCCATGTCTGCCCAGCTTTTAAATACCTCCAGGGATGGCGTGGCAACTCCAGCACTTTCCTGGGCAGCCCATTCCAATGCTTGATAACCCTTTTGGAGAAGAAATTTTCCCCAGTATCCATCCTAAACCTCCCCTGGTGCAACTTGAGGCTCTTTCCTCTTGTCCCGTGACCTGTTCCCTGGGAGAAGAGACCCACCCACCCACCCTACACCCTCCTTTCAGGGATCTGTAGAGAGTGAGAAGGTCTCCCCTCAGCCTCATTTTCTCCAGACTGAACAACACTTGCATCTTATCTGCTGGTTCAGGACAACTTCCTCTTTATCTCCCTTCTGTCAAAGACACTTCTAGCGCCCCAGGACCTCAGACGCCCTCTGAGACCTGTGACACAGAGAAAACATATAACTGTGCTTCTAGACACATGGATAGGGCTGCTCCAAGCTGCATGGCCATTGAGCAGTCAGGGCTGAGTGTCCTTCCCTTTCTGCAGGACGGACAGTAAGACCCTGTTGCTGCAAAACCGCACCCCGCTGCCCATGGCCTGGCGGCTCAGTGGGCTGGAAAACCTTGGTGAGGACTTCTCCGTGTCCCAAGATGAGGGTGTCGTTGGTCCCCGTATGGAATTTGGGGTCCACCTGGATTTCAAGGCCACAAAAGCTCTCAGTATTAAGAAGATGATCCGGCTAGAGGTGAGGGGGACGGTGTGTGATCAGCCCTGTCCTCTTAGGGATGGAGACTGGAAGGGAACCCTGCAAAGGCATGAGCCTTCATGAGATTCCTTTCTACCTGCATTGTTGGGAGGCAGCAAGGGTCTTTCACTGAAGGATAATGGAAAGGAAGTGACTACTAGGGTGCTCCTGTAGCTGAGCTTCATAGGGCAAGTAGGCTGTGGAGTCAGGAGGAGATGCACCTGATGGACACAAGGGTGCTACGACCCCAGCTTCTGCTGCCTCAAGCTGGGTTTGCCACAACGCATCCCTGAGCATCCACATCACCCCCAATAACCAGGCACTGTGTCCTGAGCCCAGACAACAATCACTTTGCTGGCTGAATGCTGTTTTTTGGTTGCCCAAGCTATGGTGTGCTCCCTGAACGCATCCTAGAGTCTGTCCAGGGTTCTTAATGTAGAACAAAAAACTCTCGCCCTGGGATTTTGTTTCCCCATGGTTTAGAGGATGCTGGGTGATGGAAGAGGAGAGGGTTGGGTGTCAATGCCACCTGCTCTGGGACTCCTCACGCTTCTTGTGGTTGTTTTCACATCACCATGACTCCCAAGGTGCTTTAGCAGCAGCATTCCCTGCTGTAGATGAGCAGAGTTGGGCTGACAGGGCTTCTTACTGCAGGCTGAGCCAGCCCATGAAACAGGTTGAAAAAGCTTGAGAATCACAAATGCTTGTCAAGCAGGGGAAGCCATAGCAGGAGCACCCAGCAGAGACAATGTCTTATATGTTGTCCACCAAAACAATTCAGGAGAATGTTCTGAGCAGTGTTTGTTTCTTCCCACCTCAGGTTTCAGATGCGGAAAACATCCTAGGGATTGTTCAGATTGAAAATATCCAAATCCACGCGGAGGCCTACGATGTTGCTCTGAACATCAGCATTTCTAAAGGTCAGTGGATGACCCCAAAGGCATCCCAGGTACAATGCATTGCCCTCCCTAGGTGGGCCACCAAAGCACTTGGGATGGGATCGCACTTGGACACCTAACACTTGTATCCCACAAGCTGCGAGGAGCAAAGGGGCTCCTCCTCATTGTCAGGGCTCAGAGACAGCCTTGAGTCTCTCGCCTCTGAAGTCTGAAGTACACAACTTCTCATGCAGGTTGATTTTGGGGGCTTTGGAATGACAGTGGTGTGAACAAGCAGTTGGCAGCTCCCAAAAGCTCAGCACGGCACATAAAGCTGTTGGATCTGTTCTTGGCAGCAAGGAGATGGGAAGTGAGCCCCTTAGCTGCTAAACCCTGCAGATATTCTCTGAGTAAGGGAAAGGGCTGCAAAGCAGCTAGAGAAAACTTTCACCAAGGGAAAATTGCTGGGAAAGGTTTTGTGCCACCCAAATAGGTATCTTGTTGCTTGGTGTGGTCTGCAGCATCTCACAAATATTCAGTATTTCATACCTGGCTCCGTGGGTTTTCTGCAGCCACAGATGGCAGCGTGGATTTTGGAATCCTGAAGGTCCTGGATGATGCGAAGCAAGTGCTGACTCTGAAGAACAAAGGGAAGTACGAGATTGCGTACAGGTGTGTCCAGCCATGATCTGTGAATGCATGGTGCCACCATCTGCCCAACCTTGCATTCTCCATCTGGCCATAACTAGAAACTCACAGTTTGAATAAAAACAAAATCTGGGCTTTCCAGTCTCAGATATTTTCATAGAGAATCCAGCCACACACCATTAGGCTCACCACTGAGCAAAGAGCAGGACAGACTGTGAAATTTAAACCTCTTGCTGCTGAGCTTCATTGCCTTCCTTTGAGGGTCTCTTTATGAGATTCCTTAAAGGAGGGAATGAACAAATTTGGCATTGAAGTCAGCTTACAGCACTCCCCATTGTCTGTACTCTGTGTCAAGGTGTTGGATTGGTTTCCCTTTTTTTTTTTTTTTTTTTTTTTTTTTCCTGGCCCTAAGAAAAGTCCTGGCTGTGCTGGTGGCACCGGTGCTTTTAACTGCAGAGCTCTTCACTCCTTCCCTTTCTTCCCAGTTTCAGGCTGGAAAGTGCAGATACCAACATCCCGGACTTGGAATCCCACTTCAGCCTCCAGCCGCAGAAGGGCGTGCTGAGCGCCTCCGAGCGCCCTGTGCAGGTCCAGCTCTTCTTCCACCCCAACATGGAAATGAACATTGAGGACAAACCCATCCTGCACTGCCAGGTGAGCTGACTGGCCCAGGTGGCATAACACCATGGCCTGGAAGTGTAAGCAGTAAACCTGTCTTCTGGCAGGCAGGATTTAACCAGGGAAATCCCCTCATACACGTACAATAAAATACTTCAGAAAACATTTGCGATGCTTTCTAAATGGGGCTAAAAATCTGGCTCTGGAGGAGGAGTTTAAAGAGTGAAGGTGACCTAGTGGGGGCTTGGGTCACGGGGCAGAGGTAGAGGCTTGTCTCTGTTGTATTTACCAGAGCCTTCCTCCGTTTGCAGGTGATTGAGCCCAACATCCGTGAAGGAGGTGAGACTATCGCCATCATTCCAGTGAAGGTGTCAGCCCAAGCTGTGTTCAGCAAGTATAGCATTGCCCCTGCCTCACTCATCAACTTTGGTGCCATGATGAACGGCACCAGGAAAACCTGTGCCTTCACACTGGAGAACAAAGGCATCCTTGACTTTAAGTTCTTCATCTACCTAGCAGACCAGGATTCACCTGTGTTGGCAAAGAAAAGGTAAGAGGAGACCTGCACCACCCTTCCTGCCTGAGGAGGCACCACAGCATAGCTGGTGTGTGACAGGACGCGTAGGTTCTTGGAATCATAGAATTGTCAGGGTTGGAAGAGACCTTTCAGATCATCAAGTCCAACCATTAACCCAACACTGAGAAAACCATCACTAACCAATGTCCCGCAGCACCATGTCTGCCTGACTTTTAAATACCTCCAGGGATGGCAACTCTTCCTGGGCAGCCTCTTCCAATGTTTGATAATCCTTTCAGTGAAGAAATTTTCCCCAATATCCATCCTAAACCTCCCCTGGTGCAACTTGAGGCCGTTTCCTCTTGTCCCATCACCTGTTCCTTGGGAGAAAAGACTGTCCCCCCCCCAGCTACACCCTCCTTTCAAGGAGCTGTAGGGAGCAAGAAGGTCTCCCCTCAGCCTCCTTTTCTCCAGGCTGAACACCCCCAGCTCCCTCAGCCGCTCCTCACAAGACTTGTGCTCCAGACCCCTCACCAGCTCTGTTGCCCTTCTCTGGACACTCTCCAGTACCTCAAGGTCTTTCTTGTAGTGAGGGGCCCTCAGAGGTTCCAGTCTACTAATGGGGAGAAGCTTGGAGGGATGCATGGAGGGATAAAAGGAAAGCATGCCCTTTAAGACTGAGGGTGACTGAGCTCCATCCTCACAGCTAACACCCCCACCCAGCCTGGGTTTGCACTGGACACAGTATTCAAGGTGGGGCCTCTTGTCCATCTATGTTACTGGCTTGTGAGAAGGGAGCAGAAAATGCTGTGGTATTACCGTATGTAGGACAAAACTAGAGTTAAGCTGATTTATCTATAAGCTACAGGAGTGGGTGGTCAGACAGCCCTCTGGGACCAGGACCTTCCTCCTTCATGGGGAGGAAGGTCAGCTGTGGCATTGGAGAAAGGTGGGGGGGCTCAGCAAGATTAATGTCTCTGCTTTCTCTGTATATCCAAGAAAGAAGTCTGTCCCCTCCCAAGACAGTGAAAACTTCAGCAAAGTTACTCCCTTAGCCAAGCAAAGCAAGTTCTCGGGGCAGAAGGACACCAACCCCTTCGTGCAGGTGGGTGGCTCCAGCTCCCCAGCATATTCCACTGCAGCTGGAGTGGGAGGACCCCAGATGCCTAAGCTGCGGACATCTCCATGGGATGGGACATGGCCTGTGTGTACCTGGCACTGGCAGCTGGAGATCCATCATCTCCCAGCCATAAGCAGCAGCAGGAGCTGCACAGTCCTGTATTCACGCTCAGACCTGAAGCTGGGAGGTCAAGAGAGGGGGAGGTTGTCCTGGGTTTGGCAGCTGCTGGCCCAAATGGGTCTGTGAATACCACATATGTAGAGCGTCCCTGTTTGAACTCCCCGCCCACTGATAGAAGATGATCTTGCTTTTTCTTCTTCCCAATTCCCTCTGTTTTGTCCCATCATTTTTCCCAGTTATTTTCAGTTTTACCCCTGGAGGGTGATTTATTACCTTCACCCATTACACCCAAACTCCTTTCTCTGTGCTACTTGGGACAAGCCTACACTTCCTCCCGCCTTGTTCATGTCATCTTGGCCACAGAATCATCCTTCCCTGCCCTGGGACTGGGGACTTGGGTCCAGCTGGAAGCCAAGGAGCGGCCTACTCCTTGCTGGGGGTGTTCAAGGTAGGGCTGTTAGACATCAGTGTCTCCTGGGACTCTTCCTGCAGGCTCGCCTCACTATGGGCATGTTCACGGTGTACCCTGGCTTTGGCTCCATCCCGCCTGGGGCCCAGCAGATGATCACGGTGGATTGCTGTGCAGAGCCACTGGGGACATGCAAGGAGTACTTGTCCATTGATATCAGTGACAGAGACCCCAAGGACAATCCCCTTGGCATCCCCTACACTCTGTTGGCCGAGTCCTGCCTCCCAGGTACACCCCATCCACAGGTTCCCATAGCCTGGCCTGCTGCTGATCAGCACATAAACTTATTTATTGGGCACAGAGGCACTCTGACCCTGATGCCTCATCTTAAAATCCTCAGAGGTTTCAGTCTACTAATGGGGAGAGGCTGGGAGGGATTCATGGAGGGATAAAAGGAAAACAATGCCCTTTAAGACTGAGGGTGACTGAGCTCCATCCTCACAGCTAACACCCCCACCCAGGCTGGGTTTTGCAGTGACCTGAGCAGAAAGGGCCCTCTGAGAGGCCAACAGGGTCCAGATAAATTCAAGAGGAACATTTCTACATCCTCAGCCCTCCTTCTGGTCATCTTGCAGCGTTTGTGGTTGATGACATAGAGTCCATCTTTGAGGAGCATCGGATCTGCAACAACATCAATCTCTGCCAGATCCTACAAACGGTGCAGGACAAGGGCGTGTTCATCAGAGATGAGAACAAGTTTATCTTCATGAATGTTCTGGTTGGGCACCGAGCCACAGCTCGCTTCAAGATCCGCAATGTGGACAAAGTTCCCTGTGATGTGGTCCTCTCCGTCAAACCCAGCTCTACTAGGGTAAGAGAAAGAGGCCATGGTGACTTGCTCCTCAAAGGCTGTGTGACAGCCTTCCTGGTTTTCCTTGCTTCCTCTTGATGGGACTAGTCCAGCACAGTGCAGGTCAAACCACAGAGGAGAAAGCAATGCCGAGGTGACAGCTGGGTAGAATTCAGCATGTCTCAAGCAAGGTTTTCCTCACTACTCTTGGTCTCTAGTGGGAGACCTGAAACCTTCTGAACACCCCTTGGAAGCATACTCAGAGAGAGCTTTCCTAATGGCCTTTGAGCACCAGGGCTCAAAGCAAACCGTTTCCTCAGGCCCCCTGGTCTTTTCCTCTTTCAAGGCCAATTCTAGGTTATTTGCAGGGCTTCCATGCAGTTCCCACATCCCATGCATACTGGGGCAGCTGCCCAGCACTCAGACCTGGCTTTTACACACTTTATAGTAGGTCCCTGTGAAAGGTCATCACTACTTTGGAGTCACCCTCCAAGGTGAAAGAAGCCTGTCCAGGGAAGCAGGAAGGAAAACATTGTCTGAGGCTGTTCCCCGTGGTGCATATACGAATAAGACTGAATGATGTTGAAGGGTGTTTTCTCCTAACACCGTTCTGTGGGTTCCCCCAAGCTCAACAGCCGCACTAGCGATGTTTTCGAGGTGGATCCCGTTCGAATGTGTGTGCCCAGCTGTTCCCATGCCTTCGCCACGGTCACCTTTGCTCCACAAACCATGCAAAACTACCAGTGCACTTTTGAGGCTTCCCTGGATGTCCCCGCAAGGTAAATCTCTTGGTAACCCCAATTCTTTCAGTTTCTGTAGGTTAGGGTATTCAGCATCAGATAATATAGGAAGCAGTAAGTACTAGATAGAGCAGATTTCATAGTTTAGCCTGTGTGAGTAACCCTGAAGACATTAATATTAGGCACCAGCTGGAATTTATTGAATCGGACAGAAAGGGTGATGTGCAACAGCTGAGCTGGGGCTTTCCAAGGACAGAGGGTTAGATGAAGAGATTTTTGTGGCAGTGAATCAGTGGGCATTATTTCCTCCTTGCTGATGTTAAGACAAGATGATCCAATGTGATTACCTGGGGTATGTGAAGATATTTTAGAACCCTTACAAACGAGGAGCCCGGTTCCTCTGTCTTGGGACCTTCATGCCACAGCTCTGACCTGCCCTTCCCCAGCCCTTAAGTTGCTGAACAGGGACAAGATAAGTCACTTCTTTGCCCTAATAAGCCATTCCTGGTTTGTGTCCTTGGAAATAATCTTTCCCAACAGTGTTATTTTTTTTCTTCTCCCTTACTGCTTTTCTACTGTTCTCATGCTGTGCTTATGCTTTCTGCATATGTCTCCTATCACCACAGCCAGCGAGTTTGCCACATCTCATCTGTTGCCTCATTAATTACCTGCTGTACTGCATGATTTGATTAAGCAAAATGGGTTTTAGCTGTTATTCTGGAAGGCTCTGCCTCTTTGGAGCAGATTCTGCTTGGGAATGGCCCTGACAGGACTGGGATCATGGGGTGTCCTGGGGTGCAGGAAGCAGGGAAAGCACTGCAGGTGGCACTCGCTTCATTTCGTGGCAAGCGGGGAATGAGTTAGTGCCAGCCATGGTGATTTTTCCTCTGCTTCTCCAGTAGCCCCACAGCAAATAAAGCACAAAGCCTGACCTTCGATATCAGTGGAGACGGGAATCTGCCTCGGGTGACAGTCCTGCGCCCTGTCCTTCACAATAAGAGGGGGAACCCTCTGCTGCTCTTTAAGAAGCTGTTGTTGGGTGATTCTGAAAAACTCCCGCTGGTCCTTCATAACAGTGGCACCATCCCTGTTCAGGTGAGGACCTGCCCAGGGGATGCTCTGGTCTAAGAACAAGTCCTTGTGCCTTGGAGGACAGGTCCCAGAAAACATGGTAGACATGGGGACAGGTCTCAGAAACTGATTTTAAGCAAAGGACTGACTTCGACTTTCCAGGAAGGGAGTTCCTCATTGGAAATGTGATTTTTCTGACCAGTCTGTCCTTCTCAGTTCAACACAACACAAGAAAGTTGGTGGGGTATTTTATCCCCTTTTCTCTCTTCTCACACTTGGGTTCTCATTTGTGATGTCCCAGTTAGGGTAATTGTATTTGCTCTCCTTTTGCCATGGTTTCACTTTTTTACTATATTTTCATTAAACTCTCTTGTAGTTTAATTACATTCTGATCATTACTTTTAGAACTTTATGTCCTCTTTGGTTATATTTTCATTATATCCCAGTGCCTCTGAACACTTTTTTTTCTGTCTGATTTCACTTAAACTTCATGCTGAGAGCTGCATTTGAAGCTGGGGAGCATGCTGGGTTCCCTATGCTGGACCAGCAGCTTTATAGTGTCCATCTGTGTGTCATCCTGTATCCATACCAGTGTGGTCATGCTCTGTCTTCCCTCTTCCCCAGTTGATGATAGACCTGTTGGATGAAGGGGGAGTTTTCTTCTTGAAAGCCAGGCCCACCACACACTGCATCTACCAAGCTCCAGGCATGAAGGAAGACTCTTCTGGAGAAGGTAAAGGCATCCACTCAGGAATAATGAGAACAGGAAGGTCATTGACCTGTTGGAGTGGGGCCAGAGCGGTCCATGGAGATGCCCCAAAGGCTGGAGTCCCTCTGCTGCGAGGACAGGCTGAGAGAGTTAGGGGGTGGGGGGCTTCAGCCTGAAGAAGTGAAGGCTTCGCGGAGACTTTAGAGACCCTTCCAGTCTCTCAAGGGGCTCCAGAAAAGCTGGGGAGGGATTCTTGGCCAGGGAGGGGAGCCAGAGGATGAGAGGGAATGGTTTTGCACTGGAAGAGGGGAGATTGAGATGAGATCTCAGGAAGAAATGCTTTGCTGTGAGGATGGTGAGGCACTGGCCCAGGTTGTCCAAAACTGTGGCTGTCCAGTCCCTGGAAGGGTTCAAGGCCAGCTGGGACAGAGCTTTGAGCAACCTGATCTGGTGGGAGGTGTCCCTGCCCAAGGCCGGGGGAGGGACTGGATGGTCTTTAAGTTCCCTTCCAACCTAAACCAGTCTGTGATTCTATGAAAATGTGTGCCCTGCTCTTGGCTTGGCCAAGCAGCAGCCAGATGTTAAACATCCTTTCTTTCCTGGCACTCTCTGTACCCTTAGATTTCCCTGTGGACTCTGCAGGGTTTCCTCCTAGTGAGTTGTAGGAAGTTACTCTGTTCTTCTGGACATGGCAGGATGAGTTGTGGGGAACTGTCACCACTTGAATGGACCATCTGAGGTCTCTGCTGCATGTGGAGAGATACCAGCCTGAATGGGAGGCAACCAGAGCCAGCCAACAAAAGCCAAAACCACCCTTTGATTCAGCTTTATGTCCAGCAGGAGCTGGCTGGATGCAGTTTCAGTCAGAGCCCATGATATCCTGGGGTTAAGACCCTTAAGCAGTGGTAGCAGGGTGGGGGTCAATCTTGTGAATGTAGGAAGAGAATCTGGAACCAGTCTGTGGTGGTGGGATAACCTGTGCTTGGAGACACCTGGGTTTCAACTTCTTACTTCTCTAATACCCCATGGAAATCTTTTCTCTGTATCACTTGTCTCTGATTTCCATTGCTGTGCAGAGAGGAAGCCCCACACTGCATCCCTAGTCCTACAACATGGGGAATCAGCAGAGTTTGACGTGCTTTTCAAACCCACCCTGGCCCAACGTGTGGAAGGGAAGATACTCCTGTCAGTGGTGGACAACCCCTATGAAGAGACCAACATTCAGCTGGTGGGCGAAGGCTACAAGGATGATTTCACACTAGATAACATCCATGGGCTAGTGGAGGAGAGCATGGAAGAGAACACTGAGGGCATTCTGGAGGAAGACATAATTGAGGGTAAGCGAGGCTGCCAAGAGCAGCCTTGCTCCAAGTTCCTCACTCCAAGAGCAAGGAACAGGAAAAATACACACGTCTGCTTACCCTGTGTCAGTGCAGTTGTGGTCCGGCTGATCCTGCTGCCATTTTGTGGCCTGCGGAACAGCAACACTTGAGAACATCCAGGAAGATCCTCTGCGAAGTGGGAATCACAGAAACACAGAATGGCAGGGGTTGGAAGGGACCTTTGGAGATCCCCTAGTCTAATCCCCCTACCAGACAGGGTCACCCAGAGCAGGTTGGACAGGAACATGTTTGGGCAGGTTTTGAATGTCTGCAGAGAAGGAGACTCCCCATCCTTTAAGTATTTATAAGCATTTATGAGATCCCCCCTCAGTCTTCTCTTTTCCAGATTAAAAAGATTCAAGTTCCTCAGCTTTCCTTATCAGAGAGATGCTCCAGTCCACTCATCATCCTCATAGTTTCCACTGGACTCTCCCCAGCAGTTCCCTGTCCTTCTTGAACTGGGGAGCCCAGAACTGGACCCAGTGCTCCAGATGTGGCCTCACCAGGGCAGAACAGAGGGGGAGGACAGACCTCCCTTGACATGCTGGCCACAGTCTTCATAATGTCCCCCAGGATGTCACTGACCTTCTTGGCCACATGGGCACATTGATGCCTTGTGGGCAACTTGGTGCCTGCCAGGACTCCCAGGTCTTTTTCCACAAAGCACCACTCCCACGGGTCAGCCCCAACCTGTACATGTGACAGGTTATTCCTCCCCGGGTGCAGGACCCTACACTTGCCCTTGTTGGATTTCATCAGGTTTCATAAGGAAGCATGCAGGCTAGAGAGGAAGGGTCAGAGATACCATCATTCACCTGAGTGTCTCTAAAAGGAGGTCTCCCAGCCCATGGTGTACTATGGGAATGAAGACCATGTATGATAATTTGTGTCCTTTATATAGCCGTGCCTGTGCTGTCACATGCCAGACCTGGTCCATGAGCATGTCTGCCACATGCATGCTGTTCCACATGTCCCTCTGCACAGACACAGCCACACATTTAGGGACATCTCAGGGTATTTCCCTGAAAGCAGTGGTATGGGGAGCTGCATCTCCCAGAGGGAGGAAGGCTTGGAGAGAGGAAGAGTTGGACACACACGCACCTGTGCATGTGAGGCAGGCAGATGGACCTCACCGCACACTGAGATCTCTTTCTCTTCTTCTTCACAGCTGCCAGAGTGGATCACATCCAGTTTGGGGACTGTCACGTTGGGACAGCCTACCCCGTGACCTTCACCATCACCAACCGCAGCAGGGAGGAGGCCATGCGGTTTGAGTGGCTGGCAGACACCCCCTTTCACTTCTCTCCCCAGGTGAGCTTGGGCAGCTCTGCCTTTCCCCACTGCTCCAGCCCTGCCAGAGGGCCCTTGGGGGCTGGCAGGAGGTCACCCTGCACCAGAGGGTGCCCATTCCAGTGCCATGTAGGAGAGACAATCCCTGGATTTGCTGGGACAGGACTGTCAGCAGAAAAGACTCCGTGTTATAGAAGGTGGCATCTTTTGTTTGCACTTTCCTCTATCAAACCTCAGATAAATACACTGTAAAATGCACATTCATGGAATCACAGAACTGTAGAGGTCGGAAGGGACCTCTGGAGACCCCCTAATCTAATCCCCCTGCCAAAGCAGGGTCACCCAGAGCAGGTTAGACAGGAATGTGTCCAGGCAGGTCTGGAATTTCTCCAGAGAAGGAGACTCCACTATGTCTCTGGGTCAGCCTGTTCCAGGGGTCTGCCACCCTCAAAGGAAAGATTATTTTTTTTGCCACGTTGAGATGGAATTTCCCATGTTCCAGTTCATGTTCATTGCCCCTTGTCCTATCACCAGCCACCACTGAAAAAAAGACTGGCCACATCCTCTTGACACCTGCCCTTTAGATATTGCTCAGCATTGATGAGGTCCCCTCCCAGTCCGTTCTTCTCCAGGCTGAACAGCTCCATGTCTCTTAACCTTTCCTCAGCAGAGAGATGCTCCAGTCCCTGATCACCTTTGTAGCCTCTGCTGCACTCTCTCCAGTAGTTCCCTGTCCTTCTTGAACTGGGGAGCCCAGAACTGGACCCAGTGCTCCAGATGTGGCCTCACCAGGGCAGAACAGAGGGGGAGGATGACCTGGCTTGACCTGCTGGCCACGGTCTTCATAATGCCCCCCAGAAGACCATCGGCTTTCTTGGCCACATGGGCACATTGCTGCTTTGTGGACAGCTTGTTGTCCACCAGGACTCACAGGTCTTTTCCACAGAGCTGCTCTCCAGTAGATCAGCCCCAACCTCTACCAGTGTGATGGGTTATTCCTCCCCAGGTGCAGGACCCTACATTTGTCCTTGTTGGATTTCATCGTGTTCCTTTCCACCCAGCTCTCCAGCCTGTCCAGGTCTGGCTGGATGGTGACCCAGCCTTCTGGTGCATCAGCCACCCCTCCCAGCTTTGTGCCATCAGCAAACTTGCAGAGGGTACGCTCTGTCCCCTCATCCAGGTTGTTGATGAATATATTGAACAAGACAGGACCCATTACTGACCCCTAGGGAACACTGCTAGTTCCAGACCTCCAGCTGGATTCTGTGCTGCTGATCACAATTCCTGGCACAGATGCTCCTCACCACATCAATCCCTCTGCCCTAAGTCCTACCCTTGCCAGTGATTCCAGTCCCGCCACTTCTCCCTAGGTGGGACACCTCCACGCTGGCTGTGCTAAGGACATCACAGTGACTTTGAAGTCAGACAACCCAGTCACCTTCAAAAAGTACCCTGTAAGGTGTCAGGTAGCTCGTATCGCCTTCCAGTTGCCACCAGAGCAGGTCACTGACTGGGATGACCGCCTACGCACCGTCAAGTGGGTGGATGCCACAAGGGACCTGGCAGCCACATGGCCTGTGAAGAAGAAGGTAAGAAGAATGATAGCAAAAGTGAAGTGAGCTTCTGCAAAAAGAAGCAGCTTTTTTATTTTGTTCCCCTACAAAAAAGCAGACAGCTATCTCCACTGGCTAAGCAGCTCCTGCTTCCTCCTGACATCTAATCCCTCCGTGAGGTTAACCATCAGTGAGAGGTGGCTGCAGGGTGACGTGATACGATCAAACAAGATGGGGAAGTCTTTTTGACAAGAAACAGTTTATTTTGACAAGAGACGTTCAACCACACACAAATTATCAGTTTCTGCCAAAAAGCTGAAGTCTTGCAGCCTGTGTTGAAAGGGAGGTCATAATTTATGATAACACATTTTATGGTATTAAAATCTCTTCATCTGATTCAATGCCTTTTCACCAACAAGGGGTTATATCTGGTGTGCTGGATCTCTTGTTTGGAGGGGAAGTGCAACACTAGCACTTCTCCGAGTACATTGGCCAGCCCCCCAGCACGTTGTGGGTGAGCTCTGAGCTCTGTCTATGCTGATAACCAGAGGTGTGGGTTGTGGTTTCTATATTGTGTGGGATATCTCACTAAAGGGCAGCCCATGCACTGTCTGGCAATCGTGCAGGAGTCCGGAGTCATCCCTAGAAACTCTCACTTTTGCTATCGTTATTGCCAAACATTTATCTTGGGTGATGATTCTTCCCTGGTTTCTGAGCCAATGTAAGAGCTATAAACCAAACTTCTTCCCCATCAGAGCATCAGCAGTCAGAGACTTTCCCAGTGAGTTCATTCCCATCCCAAAATGCCTGTCCCCAGCCCTCACCAGTGTGGCTGTTGCCCCACACATAACATCTGGAAAGCACTTTCTCCTAAGACAAGAAGGAAAAGGCCCTTTTTAGGTGTTTCTCCATCCACAGAGCTACATCAGGGGAACATAATCCTAATTTAGAGGCCTGTTTGATCTATAGGGGGCTAAGAAAAATGTCAGACACTCTGACTGGGTGTGTTCATCGTGGTGATTGCTTTGGTCAGTAGGTAGAGACAAATAATATAGTGGAAAGGTCAAACTTTGTCATCTTTCCAGGGAAATAAATGGGAACAGTCATTTCTAGCTCTTATAACGTGTCTGATTTTGGAGGCCAAAAGGCTCCCTGCTCAGTCTGGGTTTCTGGGCTCTGCTCAGTGATTCTTCCCTCTCCTGTTTGGAGGTGATCGAGACAGACCCAGAACCAGCTCACACTGTCCTGGAGAAGAGCAGCCGTGAGGTGGAACTTCACCTCAGCGCTGTCATTGATTATGCCAAGTTCCAGCTGGATACAGACACCATTCAGTTCAAGGAGACCTTGCTCTTCCAGACAAGGATATTCAGGTGAGTGCTGGGGCTAGGCAGGACCACCAACTCGTTGTCCTGTGTCCCCAGAGGTTACACTGAGATGCTTATTGCTTCATTGCTTAATCAACCTCTTCCAATTTCTAATGGGCTCATCAGCCTTGGAGAGGAGTGCTGTTCATGGCTAAGTCTGAGGTTTCAGCTTCCACACATAACCTGGCACATTCCAGGGCATGGAGATGTCTCAGGTGTGGACCTGAGTCTCTTCTAGAGCTTTATGTTCAGTCTCACCTACAAATCATTTGTTATTTCATCCTTTCCAATCCCTGGCTGGGTGCTGGGGCCTGTGTATCTGCACACAAAGCCAAGCCAGAGATGGTGGCTGCCATCCTGCCAAGACCTGCCAGGAGAGGTTTGGTTCTGCTGTGCCTTTCTACTGAGAACAGCCGTGGTTTTTCTCTCCTTGCGTGTTTTCTGTCCTCATCTGCTGGAGGACAAGTTTGCAGCCAAAATAATATTAAACTAGGACATAAAGACCAGAATAAGATTAAGTCTCCTGGGCACCATATCTGCCCTTTCTTCTTTAACTTCCAAAGTTGGAAATACTTTGTCCTGGGGCAGCCCAGGGCAGTGATTGAGCCATGGCAGAGTTGTTTGGGGAAGAACATGCTACTCAGGTTAAAGAAAGGGGTGGCAGGAGCCCACCGTACAGTGTTGCTTCTCTACTTGCTTTATATTTATTGGGCTTTTTATTCCTTCTTCTTGCTTTTCAGTTTCCCGATGTCCAATACAGGGAACGTGGCCCTGGAATATACCTGGATGGTGGCTGTGGAGGACAAAAGAGCAGTGAACCATACTGGGGAGCTGCTTCCACCCAATCTGGATGGTAAAGGACTAGCTGTGTGGCAGCTGGAGGGGCCCATATTGTTTCAGCTGGTAGCTGGGGGCTTAGGGTGAAGACCATGCTACTTTACCCCAAAACGCGAATTGCTTTTTCATCCAGTCATACACTTTCAGCAGCATCTTCCCAGATGCAGCTGGAGGCTTTCTCCTTACCCCTTCCCTGTCTTACAGACCCTTCTGCACTTGCTCATGATGTTCATGCACAGGAGCTAGGCCTGGCTCAGGGGAGAGCCACATGTTGGGTCAGGACTGGGCAGGGGGACATTGGGCTGTGACATTCTTTGCTGTGAGGGTGGTGAGACCCTGGCCTAGGTTGCCCAAAGAAACTGTGGCTGCCCCATCCCTGGAGGGGTTCAAGGCCATGTTGGATGGGGCTTTGAGCAACCTGATCTAGTGGAAGCTGTCCCTGCCCATGGCAGGGAGCGGGACTTGGAGTCTTTAAGATCCCTTCCAGCCCAAACTATTCTAGGATTCTGTGAGTTAGCTGACCCACCTGTCTGCAATTCTTCACTCCATGGCAAATGCAAAGTCACTGTCTAAAATTAATGCGGACACTGGAGTGGTGATTCCAACTCAGTTCTTGATGCTCTTGATGTGGTTGGTTATCTCCCTCCCCTCTGGGTCCTTGTGCTGGCTCTTCCCCAGCACAAGGGGACACTTGTCCTGAAGCCAGTCTGCTGGGCTGTCCGGTTGTTATAAAAGCCTGACCAAGAGAAAGGAAGGAAAGGGTGTGAAGGACAGAGCAGCACTGGTCTCCTTAGCCTTCTTTCCACCATGCACAACCAGCAAAATTCAGTTCTGCAGGACACAGGGCAGCAGGACTTCATGCTGTCCTTGATGCCAAGTGCTGAGACTGGCTGTACTGGGGCATGAAACAGCACCCAGAAAACTTTACACGTGTTGTAGCAGTCATCTTTGCTGTTAGTTCCTGGACTAACTGGGAATGAACACTGGCCAGAAACCCTTTTGCAGGAGAAGTTTCTATCTAGCTCCCCAGTCCTGGAGATGGAGAGAGTTTAACAGCATGGAATGAAGCATCTACCTTCAGTCATGAGCCCATTTAATGTTCTAACGTATAGCCTTCCTGTCATCTGAGCATCTTCAGCAGATGTTCAGTGGTGTGTTTCAATTCAAGCAGTTCCCTGGGTCTCCACTGGGCCTTTTCACTGTGTTTTCTGCCCCTCACCCTGTTCCCCCTCCTGTCTGTCCTTGCTTTCACACCCATCCCTGCAACTTTCTGGGGTTACGATTTAGCAAGTGGTAACAGAGAACCAGAGGCAAACTCCCTGTTGTGCCAAGTGCATCCCAGCTCCTTTGTCCACCTTCAGCAGCAAACAGAGCTGCTGGGAATTTTCTCCTTGAAAGACGTCCTGCTCTAACCTCTTCCTTACCCTGCAGGGTATTTCCTCTCCTTGGCTTCTGGTGCCTCTGCAAAGCTCCGGTCCAGCTGTTGTTCGAGCCAGTCAAGCCACACTCCGGAGCAGGTCTTGTCCTCCCCGAGCCCATCTCTGAAGACCATCAGTGCCACCTCAGTGTTCTCTGTCGAGCCCTCCAGTGGCACCATACCTGCTGGCCAGGAGCAGGTCTTCCAGATAAAGTTCTCTCCAGTCTACGTGGGCAATTTTGAGAGCCACATGCTCTGCAGGTAGGAAACATGCAGGCTCTTTTCAACTCTAGCTACTGATGGACAAGTCATGGTATGGCCTCTCATTGTGGTGGGTAGGAGTGGAGACCTGGGGACAGCCAACCAGAGAGGCAGCAGAAACAACCGACATACAGGATTGTAGAAGGATGGTCATCTGGTCTTGGTAGAAGCAGTATGGAGACACTGGAAAAAGCCATTGTGTAAAATATTAAGCTCCTAGAGGGCTGCAAAAACTGGAAGAGAGCCTTTCTGGAAAGGCTGTCAAGGGGCCACTCAGTGCTTCCTTATCAGATAAGCGTAGCCTCCTGATCTACACAGAAATCTGTGTGCTGTGGTTGGTCTCTAGACACAGAACTTCGTGGTTTTGCCTTTTCACCTCTGCTGCCTCCATGGTAGGGGATGCAGTTCTGTTTAATTTCTTCCTCATTTTGATTTGCTGCTCAATGCTTGCATGAGAGAAGATGTAATCCTGGAGATAAAGGAGTGGTTGGCTGACTGGAAATATTAGTCCGGCTGATACGAGTCCCTTTCTTTTCCCTAGTATTACTAACCTGAAGCCAAGTCAGAAGGGCCCAGAGGTGGTTGTGAAGGGGAGAAGCCTGATGCCAGACTGCCACTTTGAACTGGAAGACTCTGACTACATCACTGCAAAAAGGCGCAACCCAGATTTGCAGGGACCAAAGGGGACAACATTTGATCTCAACACAAGAGTGATTGAGTTTGCGGCAGTGGGAGTGTGCAGCAGGAACAGCAAGTAGGTGTGGGCGTGGCTTCTCCTAATGATGATCTCCTGGTCACCCCCCCTTAACCAGACACCTCTCCAGCTACTTTTCCAAGCCCCACAGCACACCTGTGCCTTGTCTATGAGCTGCTGACACTTGGCCACCAGTCTGTTTTGGGGCTGGAACAAGGTGATCACTGAAGACCAACTGTCCTGTTCTCTTCATCCCTTTCTTCCGTAGTGTATGGGTCAGTCTGAGAAGACCTTGTATGCTAAAGGCCATTACAACTTTTGTCCCTTTGAAGAGCATGCTTGGGAAATTCTTGCTCCTTTGAGATACCAATCAGACAGGGTTAGTGAAGGCTGCAACCACAACAGAGAACACCATCTTCTAAAGGAATCTTACAGGACTTGATTTTACCATTTTCACTTGATCTTATCATTTTAACATGCAAGAGTTTGCCTAATTTCTAGGCTAATTTCTTTGTTGACAACCAATAATGGGTGACTTTTTAGCCAGCTGGGAGATAAACAAGGCCCCTAAAAAGCAGGTGAAATGCTTGCATTCCCAGCTTTGTTCCCCCATTCCAAAGAACTCCTTCCAGGTGGTGGCCAGGACTGGCATTGCCGGACATGTGCTGCAGGACAGTCACTAACACCCCAACACCACCTCAGTAGTCCTTTTTGCTTTGTGTCCCCAGGACCTTCATGGTTATGAACCCAACTGGTGCCACGTATTCCTTCCAATGGACTTGCCAGGACCCAAAAGCCCCACCAGAAGAGGTGGCTTTCTTCTGCCTCACGGAGAGAGGACAGATCCAGCCAGAGAAGAAAGCAGAGGTGGGTGCAGAAAATTAAACCGGTAGATCCAACACACGCGTATACCAGTTTAACATCAGCTATGTCTGCAATTACCGGGCCTCCTGTCTCACTGTGAGCTTGACAAGACCATGAAGATTCTATGAAACCTTAGACAGCAGTGTAAATGAACTGGCAGATGACCTCATTCTCACCATGTACTCCACATCCATCATGCTTTGGGACTGTAAGGGGCACAGCAGCCTATCTCTGAGCTCACAGCCAAGAAGGTGGAGGTTCCTGGGGTTTTTTGGTGGTACAGACTGCACCCCCCCTCCCCTTACCCTGCCAAGGGCAGCACTTTCCTTAAATTGCCTCTTTCCTCCCCCAGGTGAAGTTTGAATTCATTCCCCGGCACCTGGACATCACAGAATCGTTCTGGGTCTTTACAGTCCCCGAGCAGAGCATTTCGGTACCGTTCCTGCTGGTGGGCAATGCCACTGACCCACTAGTGACTCTAGACAGATCCCACCTGAACTTCAACTGGCTGTTAATTGGTGAGCACTGTGGTTATATCCTACATGTTGCAAAGTCCAGGGGCCTAGCAGGCTCCTGTGAGGAAGCTGGAAACGGAAATGGGATCTTGTGAGCTGAGCATCCAGCTCCTGCCACACAAGTGTATGAGAGGAGGGGGAGTGGAAGAAGACATGAGTCAGGGACATGGCATGTAGTTGGGTCTGTTTCCAAGGAGTGATTTGGGAACCCAGGGGGTCAGAAGTACATTTCCATGTTGACATCCTGAGGATGCCATGCCTGCAGGCAAAGCTCCTTGCTCCTCACAGGCAAAGCTCCTCGGCAAGCAGGAACACAGTGGGCGATGGTGTTCTGGTGGCCAGAAGAAAAAAAAGTTTTCAGCAGCTGCTTTGTCCTCTCCCCAGGGCACAAGGTACACCAGACTATCCATATAATCAACAGCGAGAAGGAAGCCTTCAGCTTTGCCTTCAGAGAAAGTTCTCTCTTCTCAGAGGCATGCAATGCCTCCATGAAAATAGAACCCCTGGAAGGCTCCATCGCTCCTCTTTCAAGGTAACAGTGCTCACAGGCCAGATCCTTCTTCTGGGAGCCAAACATCACACTGTTTTTTTGCCTATGAGGCTTCCTCCCCTCCACAGTCACCAGGTGACTCTCAGCGATAATATACATCTGCCTTGTTTCATTCCTTCCCAATGGGGACACCACGAAACTGCAGGTTTCTCCTTAAGGTGGCTGTATCACGGTCACCCTGGTCTTCTAGGCACCCTTCCTGGAGAAATCCAGGTTTTGGATCTTCTAGTTTTGATGACAAAAGCATGTTTGGGGGTTTTAACCCTGTGATCCCCTGAGCCAGCAGCCTTAAGTAGGCAAGGTCTCCTCTCTTCCCTGTGTTCCCTTAGTGACAGACCTCACCACACATGCAAAGCCACCAAGAACAGCAAAGCGCACAAGCAGCATTTAAGCCCATGATGGGGGGACATCGACAGCCATACACAACTAGCTGTGTTTTGCAGGATTTCCTGTTGGGAAATAGATGCTCTTGTCTTGTAAACTCCAGCCACGATTTGCCACCAGATGTGGTCAGGAGTTCACAGTGTAACAGGTCAATACTTCATCTGTTGATCCACCATGGGTGGCCCACCCATAGCCTACCTGGGTGTAAGAAGAATGCATTAGCTTTGTTGTGGCTTAAAAGATGCTGATTTTTGGCTTGTCACAGGGTGCAAGACAAGAGCATCCTCTATCAGTCCCTGTGGCTCACCTGAGAAGTGACAATTCCTTAAATTGCTGTAGAAATTACCCATAAAAATTAGAAAGAGGTGGTTTGGTGGCCTCCACGTTGCACTGCTGTCATGGGAGCTGAATGATTCCTCTTTGCCGAGATGATGTTACCCTTGCCATCTAGATCGTAGAGATTGAGGGTCCCTAGGAGTGTCATTCTCTGTGTCTGGGACACAAGTGGGACCTCAACCCACCACTGCCCCGTAGCATATGGGCAGGACACTAAGGTCAGCATTTTGCTGCTTCTTGTTTCCTGTCCCATTTCATTCAGCGGGGTCATCATACCCTCTACAGTGCTCTGCCAGGGCTTGCTTGATAGTGGAAAGACTGGGAAGGGCAGAGCAGTGCTCCTGGTTGGTCTCAGGCCTGGGGTCTCACCACAGCCATTGCACAGCTGCTGTCCCATAGGGCCTGCAGTGTGAGGCTGAGAAAGCTAAGGGGCTGTGAACAGAGCAAAAAGGATCTTTTCTCCCCAGGTTTCCCATTACAATTTTCCTTACACCAACACTAGAAGGAGAGGTGGTCTTCAACCTCAAGTGCGATGTTAAGAGGAAGAGCCAGCCCCTCTCCTTGAACATCAAGGCCACTGGCTATAGCATGAACGCATGTGTCAGGTGCGACAATGGTGATGGGTGTGTCACTGAGCTCAGTGCACAGGAGATCAACATCATTGATTTCAAGGAGGTGAGCAGCACTGATTCACTGAACCATCTGCCCCACAAAGCACTGAGAGATTGAGCCTTAGCCAGGAGCTTTGCGGAGACGTTTGAACAAGAGGGAACGTTTTTCTTCATTCGTGGGTCTCCGGAGGGAGATTGATCTTTCAGATCTTTCATTAGCTGAATATCTTGGAGGACATGGTCCTGTTGGAGCGGGGCCAGAGAAGGCCATGGAGGTGCTGCAAGGGCTGGAGCCCCTCTGCTGTTGAGGACAGGATGAGAGAGTTGAGGGGGTTCAGCCTGGGGAAGAGAAGGCTCCAGAGAGACCATATAGCAGCTTTCCAGTAGCTGAACGCGGCCTACAGGAGAGATGGGAAGGGACTTTTTACAAGGGCACATAGTGATAGGATGAGGGGGAATGGTTTTAAACTGTAAGAGGGAAGAATGAGATGAGATCTCAGGAAGAAATTCTTTGCCATGAGGGTGACACAGGTTGCCCAAAGAAACTGTGGCTGCCCCATCCCTGGAGGGGTTCAAGGACAGGCTGGATGGGGCTTTGAGCAACCTGATCTGGTGGGAGGTGTCCCTGCCCAGGGCAGGGGATGGGACTGGATGGTCTTTAAGATCCCTTCCAGCCCAAACCATTCTATGATTCTGTGAATATGAGAGATGAAGGAGCACTTGCTAGGCTGGCCAGCCCTTTACATGTTCTTCAAGCCATAATCCTCACCACCATCTCCCTGCAGGTGCAGCTAAACGAGACCATCAAGCACACCTTCATCATCCACAACAACGGCAAGTTCAGCTTCACCTTCTCGTGGGAACTGAGTGGCCCCGCAGCCCGTAAGCAGCTCCTGACCATCACCCCTCAGACAGGGGCCGTGCAGGCAGAGAGGAAAGCTGAGACCCAGCTGACTTTTCACCCACACAAGATGTGCTCTTTAAAGGACGTAGAACTGATGCTGCAGGTGAGGCACCAGCATTTAACATGGGGCCTTCCCTATGCTGCAGGGGCCCACAGCTTAGGGGTGAGCGCCGCCACTAAAGAGCCTAATCATAGCAAAGAAGCTCCTGCTGCCCAAATAAATCATAGAATTGTAGAGCCTAACAGTTCCTGAATGGAATATTTTAATAAGTTTGGGAAGTGCTTTTGTGGCAGGACATATCCCCCAGGCCCTCTCTGCTCCTAATTTTGGGAGGATCCTAGATGTGCATGGAGATGGAGCCGTTTCTCCTTGCCAGGCTCCTGCTGAGTCAAGTTCCTCAGCCCAGAAATGTCCTGCCAGTACAGAATTGCACAAAGCAGGGCCACAACTCTCCAGAAACCCCTTTCCCCTCAGCCCAAGCCTTCCACTTTCTGTTTCTATTCCAGGGTTCTTTGGGAGCTGGTTTTCCTTATTGTCACTGCAGCCAGCTGTCCTCCATCCTCTTCCTCAGTCACCTCTGGTGTTGGCAGTTGTAATTCCCATCTCTTTAGCTGGCTTATGCTGTTTCTCCTCACCAGATCAGCAAGGGTCCCACATTTACCTGTGTGTTCCTGGCCACCGTGGTTGTGCCCAGTCTCCACTTCTCTGCCACCATACTCAACTTTGGAGCCTGTTTCATCTACCATGCGGGGATGCCACCTGCCTGTCAGGTCCTCACCATCACAAACACGGCAGAGAAAGATGTGAGGTGGGTTTTCTCCACATGCTCCTTTGGCCCCTGCTTAGAACAGGCCTGCCCCACGACCTCATGACCCCTGTGGGTTGAAATCCTGAGGATGAAAGGATAGGAGAGAGGAGAACCCTAAGTAGCCCTGATGTCATGAGGTCACATAGCCTTGTGACATTTCTGCTCTTCTTTGCTGTGCTTTCTGCCAGTTTGAACTGCTTGTTCACCGGCACCATGCACCTGGAGGTGGACTTCCGAGGGTACGTCCTGCACCCAGGAGAGACTTTGGAGGTGCCCATCACTTTCTATCCCAGAGAGGTTGCATCTTACCGTGAGCTCATCCCTTTTGAAATCAATGGTCTCTGCCAGCAGACTGTAGAGGTCCGAGGAAGGGGCATAGAAATGAAGGTGAGATGGAATCCAAATCCTAAAACTCCAGGTGGCAGACAGACTAGCCTGGCTTTCTGTCTCTTTTTCCTCATCTGTCTTCCCCAGCTTTCTGTGGTTTAGTTTTCTGCTATACGGGTGGCAGAAAACCTTTTTTCCTTTTTTCCTTCTTTCCTTTCACTTTATATTAATCCCTCCTGCCTCAGGTTGATGTTGTGGAACCACAAGGGAAGGTGGTGAAGCTGGGAGCTCTCTGCATTGGACAGACAGTGAAGAAGGTTGTCACCATAGCAAATAACAGTGCTGCTCCTCTCACTTTTAAGCTCCATCTTACATCCACCACACCAGAGCTGCAGGAAGCTGGGGTAAGGCCCTTTTCTTCACTGGAGAGCACTTTGGGGCGCCTAAAGGGATGCCTGCAGGTAACTGAAACACTCTGGGTGGGAGCTAGTGGCTAATCACAATTGTCTGCTGTCCTGTCCTCCCTGCTGGGACTGTTCAACCAGCAGATACTTGTGAATGGCTCACCAGAGACAGGTCAGCACTCCCCTAATAGCCAGAGGTGAGAAGAAAGTACAGTTCCTCTCACCATAGACACATAGGTTAGAATGCAGCCATCTATATTAGATATGGAAAGGTAATCTTTAAAGCCCAAGAGTTACAGCTCTCTTGGAGCTCACATGAAATTACTTTGGAAGATGTAGTCCAGCTCACATGGACACATCACTGCAAAATACCTTTGTTACCTAGGGATGTATACTACGGAATGAGTGGGGTGGGGACAGAAAAGGAATTGGAAGGCTCTCTGGAGGATTCAGAGCTCAGTTTCCAGATGAAATAGTCTCCACTCCTTTCTTTGGGCAGGTTCTCTGCTTGAAGCCCATCAGTGAACTAAGTCTGAAGCCCAAAGGAGACACCTGTAAAGTGGAGGTGAACTTCTCCCCAAAGTGCCGCATCCAGCCCTTCACTGAAGAAGTGATGATGGAGTGCAACGGCCTGGTGCGCTCCCTTTTCATGGTGCGGGGCTCCTGCCAGGGCATCCAAGTGAGCTTGGACCAGGATCACCTAAGCTTTGGGGCAGTGGTGCAGCAGAGCTACACATCCCGGAACATCATCATGCAGAACACGGGCGACATAGGAGTCAAGTAATGCAAAACTCTGACCTCTCTGGGGGCTTGGATGAGGGTTGGATGGAGTTATAGCTTGCCCAGATAGCTACTCTCTGCTTTTCCATCCCAGTGGAGAGTGGGCCACGCAGCCCAGGCCCTGGAATTTAGCAATGGATAGAGATGGATGCAGCTGAGTCCTGCCCAGTCTGAAGCCTTGTTGCCAGGTGGCTCAGCATCATGCCTAAGATCTGCTGCAAAACCCTGTGAGAGGCTTAGAAACAGCAAATTTGGTTTGTAGCCTCTAAGTTGCTCACCTTCACTTCCTGTCTTTGTGCTTTCCTTGGCAAGGTTTGAGTGGGATATCAAGAGCTTCAAGCCAGATTACTCCATCAGCCCTGCAAAGGGTTACATCTCCCCAGGAATGGATGTCCCCTTCGTTGTGACTTTTCGCCCCTCTAAACTGAGTCGTTCTATCCAGTACAAGGGCCTGCAGTGCTTCATCCAGGGTGGCGAGCCGCTGCAGCTGACACTGTCAGGGTGCTGCATTGAGATCCCTGTGACCAAAGAGGTAACTGTAGCCCAGACAGGATAGGTCCCCCCATTATCCCACCATTTGAACCACTTCTCTGCCAGGGCAGGGCCTGGAGGACACTTGCATGCAGGATTCCCAAAATATCTAAGCCCTGGGTTTGTCTTCCCCTCCTATTAAAGGTGCCACTCCTCCAGCGAGCACATTTGCAGTCCTGGCTCTGCACTGCAGCACCCTGGCCATAGGGACACCTTGCAAGGCTCTTCTGAGACCCTTCCCACAGATTGTCACCCAGCTATACCCACAGTATTGCACCCACAGCCACACTCTTCCTCCCTGTTGGAGCAGGGAAGGGCTCTCAGCACTAGGAGTGGGAAAGGCATCTGCATCCAGCTCCCGGGGCACAGGGATACAGCATGGAGGACTCCGGGCCCTCATAGATGTTCCAAAAGGCTGCAGCTGGGAGGTATTGGCTCTTGCTCTCAAAAGCGAGCCCAGAGATGCTCTTCAGCCTGCCCACAAAGGGGTTGTGTGGCTACAGGTCTTGTCCTTGCACAGGAGAGATGTACTTCCAGGCCACCCCATTTTCTTTCTCCCCTCATTGGGTGAACCAGCCTGCAAAAGACTCATTCCTCTTCTTTCTCAAAACACCAACAACTTGATTTACACCAAATGTTGTGGCTCAAATGGAAATTTTGCATGTGATGGGGAAAAGCTGCTCCCTGTGCCCCAGAGCCTGGCATAGAGCTAGTCAGGGTCTGTGAGAGTGGACAGGGTTCCTCAATAGGACCAAAGCACCCTCTGTGCTCCTCTGTTGCAGACAGTGACTTTCACCTGCGATGTGCGTGAGAAGCAGAGCCAGACCATCCTCCTGTCCAACCCAAGCAACGAGGCCTGGACCCTGCAGCCTGTCATTGAGGGCAAATACTGGAAGGGGCCTGAATTTTTCCACCTAGGGGCCAATCAACAAAACAAGCCCTACAAGATCACTTACAACCCCCAAACCATGACCTTGGAGAACAACAAGCATCAGGTGTGGGAGCTGGGTCTGCCAGCATGCTGACCCTCACAGTGGGACCCTCATAACTCACCCTGATTTGGGCAGAATGTTGGATGAGATGACCTTGAGAGTCCCACTCCAAGCTGAAATTGTCCCATGATCCTGTGTTGGAAGCTGGGTTTTTTGGGGGGCTAGAGGCAAGGTGTAAGGAAGGCTCAGGTGGGAAGTCTTGGACTGGCCACTAAATGTATTTTAGCATCTAACCTAAATAGCCCGGTTGGCTGAAGGTCCAGGAAATGAAATTTGTTCTGTGTAGCTCCTGGTCCTTATCTGTGCAGCCCAGAGTAGGGGCTCAGAGACCCCCATGCTCAGACCTGTGGGCTGCACAGGCTCCCCAAGCCCTGGGCACAACCACTTCTGCCAGCACAGCCCTGCTGTCCCTTTTGCAGCCTGCAGAGAACAAGAGGGGCTCAAGCTGCCCTGCCATTTCTCAGGGAAGCACTGACCCCCTCAACCCGAGCACTCTGGTTGGAAATGACACAGAAATCTCTCTTTACATCACTTTAGGCATTGCAGGAGCTTTGGAAAGAGCCCTTCCCACAGGTCTCAGGCTGAGAAGGTTGGGGTGACTGTCCCCTATGTTTTCATAGGCAGTATTTTCTGAGGTACACCACAGACAAGCTCTTAAATCAAGATGGGGTGGATGGCAGGGTGAGTTCAGAAGGGCTCTAGGGTATTGGAGTCCTTCTCCTGCGTCAGCTGACCTTAAACCATGCCAGAATGTAGGCCAGAGAGGAGGTAGGACTCAGTCTCCAGGTTGCTCAGCGGTCTGTGCTCTGTAGGGTTGCATGTGTTCAGCATCTCTTTAATGTACAGCCAGCACGAAGAGTCCTGAAGTCTTAAAACATGGGACTGTCTGGGTGTGCTTGAAAGCCAGTAATCAGTCTGTACAGAGAGCAGGAGAGCTCACTTATCCTATTTCTCATCTCTAGGGCTCCATCTTCTTCCCATTGCCAGGTGGGACAGGTTTGTACTACCTCCTGCAAGGGACTGCTGAGACCCCAAAGTGTTCAGGGACCATTTTCCGGGAGGTACCATGTAGGACTTCCTACACTGAGATCATTCCCATCTCCAACTGGCTGAACAGACCACAGAGGTGAGTCCAACCCAGGAAGTCTCATCCCACCAGCAATCCTTGCAGCGATTCCATTGCCTGGAAGCTCCTTCCTGCAAGCTTTTCGCTCTCCTTGGCCATTTCTGGCCATAGGTCTCTGAGGTCACACTACCAACATTCTGCCTATGCAGACCAATCCTGAAGGGCTTTTCTCCAAGGTGAATGAGTGCCTCCCTATGAGAGGTGCTGCGTTGTACCCGCACGTGATGGATATCCTATGGGAGCACTTCCTGTTGACCTTCACCATATCCTTCTTGGCCACAGGTTCCTCGTGGTGGTGGACATACTCAAACCAGAAAACCTGGAAAGCAACTCTGTGCTGCAGGGGCTGGATTACATCGATGTGCCAGGCTCTGCAACGAAGGACTACAAGCTCACCTTCTTCTCCTACAAGGAAGGAGTCTTCAATGCAATGGTAAGTATAGACACTGGGCTGTGGGGGCAGTTTAAGGAGCTGTTGGTTCATAGAAGCTCCATCCCTGCTTCCATACCTCCACGTGCCCACTGGTGAGGTTGGAGGTGTCATAGGTGAACACTGAACAGCAAGCACTTCTTCACACACACCAGGTTCTGTGAGGGTCCCATTCGGGGGCTGCGGAGCACAGGAGGGTCAGGACACTGGGCAGGATATCAAGTTAGAAATACCACATGTGCTTTCCCCAGTCTTGCTCTCTTCCTTGGTGGCTGCTTACAGCCATTCTTGGAGGTAGGGCACTGAGCTTTGGGCTGGCTTAGCATAGCTGGCATGTTTTTATGTGCAGAAGGACCAGTGCTTCCCTTTTTCTCTGACTCAGGTGACCTTTCTCAACGAGGTGACTCAGGAGTACTTGTTCTACATGGTGACTTTCAAGGCCACTGCTTCAGGACCCATTAGCACCATTGAAATGAGCACCGCTGTTCGGCAGAGAGCATCTTCCACTGTCAAGGTGGACAACCCTCTGCCTGTCCCCGTGACCTTTGACATAGACTGCAAAGTGCCTGACATCAGTGTCCCCCCGCATTTCACTGTTCCTTCACAGTCCAAGGTAGGTGCAAAGCTCATCCTGAGTGCTGTTCCCTCCCTGCAGCCTTTCTGGGAATGAAGGGTGGTGCCCTACATGAGCCTACATGAACCATCTGAGGCATCTTTCCCAAGGGGTGACAGCTCTGGAGGGGAAAGCAGCAATGTGAGAATATCCCTAGCGGGAATCACCCTGCGCTGATGGAGTCTGCCATGCTACCCTTTGTGGTATGACCCCAACAGGCCACACATAGCAGGTCCTTGTGCCACATGCTCTGTATTTAGTTATGGGTATTCTCAGTTTAGAGTGGCTGCAGGGTGTATCAAACTGTGTTTGTGCAAACACCCTGGGTGGATAGGAGCTGTTGAGCCCTGAGGGGAGTACAGGGGCATTTTAGGATGGGAAGCTCCTGGAGGGCTCTCAGCTGATGGGATTGGTCCCCCAAGTGAACTGTCCTTCAGATGCAGCAAGGCTAAGCCCAGAAAGAGGGAGATAGAGTAAGGGAGGGTGCCAGGTTGCCTTCCAGCACTGTGTGAGCACACCAGGGACCAAGTTCTCCCATCTGACACACTACCTGGCCTGGTGGCTTTTCCCTTTGTTCCTTCCAGGCCGACCTTGTCTTTGAGTACCAGCCTGTGAAAATGGGTGAGAGCATGGGATGCCTGGTGCTCCAGAGCAACGACTTGGGCTCTTTCTACTACAATTTGCACCTCAAAGCCACCATGAACAGGCCAGAGAAGCCCCTCCACTTCTGCACCATGCTGGGCTCCAGTCAAACCATCACCACCAAAATTATGAATTATGCCCGACAGAAGACAGACTACCTCCTCCAGGTGAGCCCAGGCTCTTCCTGCGAGGCAACTCATCTGGCCAGCATCAGCTGGACAGCATCACCCTCTCCGTTGAGGGGTCCTGTCCCTCTAGATTGGCCCGACATCACTGGGGTGGCCACATAAGCCCAGGGGCCTTCACACCAACACTGGACTTGACCCCAGCTAGACTGTCCTTCCTTGCAGACCCCTCTCTGCTGCCCTCATTGGACGTGCTTTTGAAGGTTCCATGGTGCCTGGGCTTCCACCTTAACCCCCAGCTCTGGCAGTAAGGTCTCTTGGGGTATGGGTGCAGGGTTGCCTCCACTGGGCAGCTGCTATCACCATCAATCATGGACACTTTCCAAGGGTATGCTGTAGAGTGGGAAAAGGTGCAGTGACAGGCAAAGGACAGGGGCCCTGGCCAACATGATGGTGGGGGGCCTTTGGTATTGACTGCTTTTGTAACTTGTCTCTGTCATGGTCTCTTTGTCCCTTGTGCAGACCAACTGCGCTGACTTCCAGACAGAGAAGACCATCAGTGTGGCTCCTGCCAGCCCAGGGGGCTCGGAAGTGAGTGTGGAGGTGACCTATGAGCCCTGCCAGCTGGGCGAAGCCAGGGCCACACTGCAGCTCTCCTCACCCCTTGGGGGGGAGTACAGCATCCCCCTCTTTGGCCTGGCCCTCCCACCCAAGCCCCAGGGCCCCTTCCTCATCAAGGCTGGTGGCACCACCACCATCCCCTTNGGGAGGGTCACGTGGCCGCCGGTGGCGGCGGGGAGGGGACGGCGGGGCCATGAACGCCGAGAGGGATCTGGCGCCGTTGGCGCCCAGTGTGGTGCGGGCGCTGAACGACAAGCTGTACGAGAAGAGGAAGGTGGCGGCCCTGGAGATCGAGAAGTGAGAAGCGGCGGGGGAAGGGGNAAGGGTGGTGCCCTACATGAGCCTACATGAACCATCTGAGGCATCTTTCCCAAGGGGTGACAGCTCTGGAGGGGAAAGCAGCAATGTGAGAATATCCCTAGCGGGAATCACCCTGCGCTGATGGAGTCTGCCATGCTACCCTTTGTGGTATGACCCCAACAGGCCACACATAGCAGGTCCTTGTGCCACATGCTCTGTATTTAGTTATGGGTATTCTCAGTTTAGAGTGGCTGCAGGGTGTATCAAACTGTGTTTGTGCAAACACCCTGGGTGGATAGGAGCTGTTGAGCCCTGAGGGGAGTACAGGGGCATTTTAGGATGGGAAGCTCCTGGAGGGCTCTCAGCTGATGGGATTGGTCCCCCAAGTGAACTGTCCTTCAGATGCAGCAAGGCTAAGCCCAGAAAGAGGGAGATAGAGCAAGGGAGGGTGCCAGGTTGCCTTCCAGCACTGTGTGAGCACACCAGGGACCAAGTTCTCCCATCTGACACCCTACCTGGCCTGGTGGCTTTTCCCTTTGTTCCTTCCAGGCCGACCTTGTCTTTGAGTACCAGCCTGTGAAAATGGGTGAGAGCATGGGATGCCTGGTGCTCCAGAGCAACGACTTGGGCTCTTTCTACTACAATTTGCACCTCAAAGCCACCATGAACAGGCCAGAGAAGCCCCTCCACTTCTGCACCATGCTGGGCTCCAGTCAAACCATCACCACCAAAATTATGAATTATGCCCGACAGAAGACAGACTACCTCCTCCAGGTGAGCCCAGGCTCTTCCTGCGAGGCAACTCATCTGGCCAGCATCAGCTGGACAGCATCACCCTCTCCGTTGAGGGGTCCTGTCCCTCTAGATTGGCCCGACATCACTGGGGTGGCCACATAAGCCCAGGGGCCTTCACACCAACACTGGACTTGACCCCAGCTAGACTGTCCTTCCTTGCAGACCCCTCTCTGCTGCCCTCATTGGACGTGCTTTTGAAGGTTCCATGGTGCCTGGGCTTCCACCTTAACCCCCAGCTCTGGCAGTAAGGTCTCTTGGGGTATGGGTGCAGGGTTGCCTCCACTGGGCAGCTGCTATCACCATCAATCATGGACACTTTCCAAGGGTATGCTGTAGAGTGGGAAAAGGTGCAGTGACAGGCAAAGGACAGGGGCCCTGGCCAACATGATGGTGGGGGGCCTTTGGTATTGACTGCTTTTGTAACTTGTCTCTGTCATGGTCTCTTTGTCCCTTGTGCAGACCAACTGCGCTGACTTCCAGACAGAGAAGACCATCAGTGTGGCTCCTGCCAGCCCAGGGGGCTCGGAAGTGAGTGTGGAGGTGACCTATGAGCCCTGCCAGCTGGGCGAAGCCAGGGCCACACTGCAGCTCTCCTCACCCCTTGGGGGGGAGTACAGCATCCCCCTCTTTGGCCTGGCCCTCCCACCCAAGCCCCAGGGCCCCTTCCTCATCAAGGCTGGTGGCACCACCACCATCCCCTTCAAGAACGTCTTCCTCCAGCCCACGGCCTTCCAATACACGGTGGAGCACCCGGCCTTCACCGTCAGGGCCCCTGAAAGCCTGCGCCCCAAGAAGACGACCTTCATCACCGTCTCCTTTGCAGGCAGCCCGGTCCCTGTCACGAGCAAGATGGTGGTGTCCTGCCCTGGCGGGGGTGGCGTCTCCTGGGTCTACTACCTCCGGGGCCTCTCCCCTCAAAAGTGACCCAATCTCTGTCCCGCTGTTACTTGACTTAGAGGAGGGGTGTAACTGAGCCCGTAGCGTTCCCTTTGGAATAAACTCAGCGCTGCCGTGGCGGGGCGGTGTTGAGGTGGCTTCCGCGCCGCGCGGGGGCGCTCTCCGGCCTGGCGGGATCANCGGACGACCCCGGTGGACACCGGCCTGCAGCCCCGGGGAGGGCTGGGCTGGGGCGGGGCGGGGAGCGTGTGTGGAAACTGGGCCTACCTGCAGCCACCGGGTGGTGGAAGCCGGCAGGAGCTGGTGGGTGGGGATCCCGCCGTGCACCCGTGGGGCCGGCGGCGGGAGGGAGCTGGCTTGGTTCCCCGGTGGGGCTTCGGGGGAGAGGGTTACCCCTGGCTGATCTGTGAGAGTCCGTGAGAAAGGGATCATCTATGGAGTACCTGGAGGGTCTGGTGGGAAGGTGTCACCCTGCAGGGATGCAGAGGCTCTGATGCGGTCACCGACAGAAGACCTGGAGGGTCCAGGTGAAGGTGTCGTCTCATGGGGATCTGGTGGGAAGGGGTCATCCCGGGGAGCCTGGGGCACCAGTGGCCAGCAGCTCAGGGAAGGGCCACGGGTGCCATGGGGACTCTATCAGGGGACAATGCCTGGGCAGGAGGGGCTGTCCCCTAGAGCTGCTCTGTGTCTCCCATCCCTGCACTAACCAGAGCTTGTCCCTGAGCCCTTCAGTGGCTGGGCTCAAGTGAGGACCTGGGTGCTGTCCCCAGTGAGTCCTTACAGGACACACAGTGTGACATTAGGTCCTTAGTGCCATTGGGGACCCCAGTGTGAGCAGTATCACTTTAGGAACTCATGAGAAACACGGCACTTGCTCATCTGCCAGGCTTATGGAGGTGGCCGGCTCTGTGCCCAACCCTGCCTATGGCTGGGTGACACAAGGGTCTTGCTGGGCAGCAGAATGGGATCACTGGGCTCCTCATCTTGGGTTCATCGCCTCGTGATTACTTTCTTTCTGCATCACCTCCCTTTTGGCACAGCTTTCAGAGCACCCCAGGTGAAGGTCTGCTGGCATGGCTGTTTCCCCCCCAGTGTTGTCCCTGTGTGTCTTATCCTGCTTGTCTGGGTGCTGGTGGACAGCCCAGCACAGGGCTGGGAAGGATAATTAGAGCTGGAGAATGAATTTAAGGTGGGAGATGTGGTTACGGTGAGCCTGGACAGGGGGTGGCTACCAGGAACATGAGGATGGAGCCGCTCTGCTGAGGGTTCAGTGGGAGATGTGGGAGGGATGTGGGGTGAGGGCCTTGAAAGACAAGGGTCCTATATGGGAGGGTACGTGAGCAGTGGAGAAAAATGGCTTTTGGGACAGGAGTGAGTGTTTGCTTAGGTGCAAAGCCAACAACGCATCCAGCTCCTTCTGGTCCATATTTACCTTCTCCTCATTTCCTGCCTTCTTCATGGGAATAGTTCCTTAAGGGTGGGTTGTGGTAGCTGTGCTGCACTGTCTACACAGCTCCACCCTTGGGGACACTTCAGTGACTGTCCCTTTGCTGCTGCTGTGAGGGGTCATATTCCTCATCTTGTCCAAGCAGCCTTGCTCTGTCTGCCCCAGGAGACGGGATTCATGGTTGGTTTATAGCAACCAAAGTCTGATTTGAGAACAACCAGTTGAACCGATCAAGCTGGAAACCTGATTTGGGAAAAATACGAGGAGGAGAAAGGCAAGGGCTGAGGATACACAGATTTATATCAGCTTAAACCCACTGCAGAATGGCTCCAGCACCGTCTCTCCTGCATCTACAGCATCAAACAAGGAGGGACTTGCTGCCACCTCCTTGTACTCTGGCCAGTGATGTGGGAGCAGCTCCCATTGCCTGCAGACTGGGATGCTGCCCATTGCTTTTCCCTGCCCTTGTGCCTCATAAGTTAAATCTTGAGCCCTTTGTACTTTTGAAGGAAGTCTGTAAAAGCTCTGTTCATTAAATCTAGGCAGCAAAGGAAACACCCCAGCAGTTCATGCTGCTTGAGCTTGGTGTGTTTCTCCTGCTGGGGTGGGACTGGAGATGGAGCCATTTGCCCTGAAGCAGCTGATTGTGAGACTGGATTGGGCTGGAACTGCTGGAGAACTCTGCTTTGGAGTGGGCAGAGCAAGCGGGGAGCTGTGAGGTTGTCCCCAGGGAGAAAGAGGGCAGCTACAGGGTGAAAACAGAGCTGACACTAATCATCTTGGAAGAAAAAGTTCATAAATATCTTCTGTAATGATTTTCCTGGATTATACAATAGGTGAGTGGCTGGTGGCAGAGAGAACAGTGTGAGACTCAGTCTAGTGCCAAAACAAATTACTGCATGGAACTAGGTAGCAGAAGCTTTTACAACTTCATTGAAGATTATGGTAAAGATTCTTATTTAGGCTGGGATTTGGAGTTGCCTGGGTCCACCTTATGGGTAGAAGTAAAGGGAAAAAAATGGGAAAAACACTGCTGCATTGGCCGGGAATCGAACCCGGGCCTCCCGCGTGGCAGGCGAGAATTCTACCACTGAACCACCAATGCGCCAGCTGCCTGCACATCTGGCTCCACAGCTGGCCCTGCTGCAGCGAAATCCAAGGCTGAAGGGCCAGTTGGGCAATGTGGGACCTTGAAGAGGTTGTGTGGGCTGGAGTAGGGCTTCGTTACAGCATGGCTGATGTGTTAAATATCTCCAGGTAACGAGCTGCGAGGTTCAGAGGAGCAGCTATTGTGTATGGGAGCTTTCACTGCTTCTTGTTAGGACTTGGGCTGTAAAATAGAGTCATGGGATGGTTTGGGTGAGAAAGGACCTTAAAGACCATCAAATCCCACCCTCAGCCCTGGGTACAGACACCTCCCACCAGACCAGGTTGCTCAAAGCCCCATCCAGCCTGCCTTGAGCCCCTCCAGGGATGGGGCGGCCACAGCTTCTCTGAGGACAGTGTCAGCTGAAGCAACATTTGGGTGGCTGCAGGGGTCCAAAATCATGGTGCTGGATGTGCATCTGGTTGGCAGCAGTTCCCCACCAAGCCACCAGCACTCCTGATGTGTGTCCAGCAGGTCTCTTGTGCTGTATCTTACCATGCCTGAGGTAAAAAGTGGCTGGGAGTTCATGAAAGGTGTTGGAGACTGATGGCTAGGAACCACTGTTGGACATGAATGGGGAAGAGCTCTGTTTTCACTCGTGAGTTCCCCGTTTCAGTACTGCTTTCTCCAGTATTTACTGTGGCCAAAAATCTGTTTCTGACCACCACAGGAAACGGAGCCCCTGAACTTTTTTGTCATGCAGAATCTAAAACTGTGTCCAGTTTTGGGCACCTCACTCCAGGAAAGACCTTGAGGGGATGGAGTGTGTCCAGAGAAGGGCAATGAAGCTGGTGAGGGGTCTGGAGCACAAGTCTTGTGAGGAGTGGCTGAGGGAGCTTGGGGCATTCAGCCTGGAGAAAAGGAGGCTGAGGGGAGACCTTGCTTTCTACAACTCCCTGAAAGGAGGGTGTAGCTGGGGAGAGCAGTCTCTTCTCCCAAGGAACAGGTGATGGGACAAGAAGAAACATCCTCAAGTTGCACCATGGGAGGTTTAGGACGGATATTAGGGAAAAATCTCTTCACCAAAATGGTTGTTGAGCCTCATAAGAGGCTGCCTGGGGAAGTGGTGGAGTCACCATCTCTGGAGGCACTTAAAAGCCAGGCAGACTTAGTGCTACGGTTAGTGTTGGGTTTATGGTTGGACTCGATGACCTGAAAGGTCCCTTCCAACCCAGATGGTTCTATGATTCTAAAGCCCCCTGGGTGCTTTCCTCTTCTCTCCCCAGGCTGGTGCGAGAGTTCGTGGCTCAGAACAACACATCTCAAATAAAACACGTCATCCAGATCCTCTCGCAGGAGTTTGCCCTCTCCCAACACCCCCACAGCCGCAAAGGGGGGCTCATTGGCCTGGCCGCTTGCTCCATCGCCCTGGGCAAGGTAGGTAGGGGCTGGTGGGTTTTTTTTGGCTTGTGCAGGTTGTGTTGGAATAATGGTGGCTCCTCCTGGGTCAGTGTGATGGGGAGACTCAGGCTGGCAGCCCCGCTGCTCCCGGTGTTGTGTTTGGGTTTCCCCATCGTACCCATCTGTGTCCTGTGGGCACAGGAAGACTTTCTGCAACAAAAGAGAATTTGTCTTCCTCAGTTTTCTCACCATCTCTAGATAGATTATTTTTTTTCCAAGCTTAAGGCAATTTTTGTGACTGTGTAACGTTGCCCTCCTGAATATTTTTTTTTCCCCTGAATCTTGGCATTTCAACTGACCTGAGTGATTTTTCATTCACCTTGGCTGGTCCCAACAGTCACAAACAGTCTCTTCCACAAAAGCAGATCCTCCTTTTTCATTTTCTTGCCTGAAATTTTCTTTCTGTGTATGTCCTTCCTCTTGGCAGTTAGGGTTGGTTTTTTTTGGTGTTTCTGTATCGGGGTCTCTCACCTTGAAATCCCAGTCCCTGCTGACAAATTCGTCTTTTCCTAGAAGGAACACTGTGGTCCCTAAAGGCTCCTCTCAATGTCCAAGTGTATTGAGGTTTAACATTCTTCTGCTGCTCCTGGGTCACATCCTGGCATCTCCCTGAATGTGGTTTAAATGTTTCTCTACATCCTCTGTCTCCAGTAGCTGAACTGGACTCAGCGGGCCAAGTACCAATTGGTGTTAGCAAAGCGAAGAGGTGCAGCCCTTCCAGCTCCCTCCTGGCCGGCTCAACCAGCTCCAGCAGTGCGGGCAGGGCCTTTGGGAAGGTGTCCCATTCATGCCCCTTGCGTGGGAAGTCAGATGACTTCTATCCCAGTTAAGGTCTTTCTTCCCATTAACAAGAAGGAGCTCAGTTAGTTGCCTCCAGGGCTATGCCAGAGTGTTCATATGCCCGAGGAGTGGAGCACGGACTCTACAGACTCACAGCTCCATCAGGCTCTTGAGTCAAACCATGTGGCTGATTTGTGAAAGCACCTGCAAGGGAAGGAGGAGTTTTGCTCCACAGCATGTGACAGAAAGCAGAGGGCTTGGGAAGAGCAGGCTATGCCTGTTGGGAGAGCTATGAGGTAGATTTTAATCTATTTATTCCTCTTCTAATGAGAGTCATGATGGGTCTGAGCAGGTTCTTTGAAACCTGATGGCTTTTATTCTAACTGCCTTTATGCTGAAAGCTTCTAAGCAGTGCTCCTGTCTTCATTCTCTTGCTAAAGCATAGAGTCTCTTTGCAAAACCTTCCTCCCTGGGATTCTGCACAGCACAGGGACAGGCACTCTGTCCCGCCGGTGGAGCTGGCTCTGGGGAATGGAGGAGTTGGGCTTGGTGGCCTTGAGGGGCCCCTAATAAAACTTGGAGTTGAACTCTGCTGCGGATTGTTGACTTTCTTACTATCTCCTTTGCTAGACGCTCAAGAAACACTAGCCTTTTTCCTCAAAGTAGAGGGTTTTTAACTTCAGAACAAGACAACCTCCTGCCTCTGCCTCTCGGTTCATCTGAAATTCCTGCAAAAGTATTTTGGACTGGGTTTGGTCTCGTTTTCTTATGGACAGAGTGAGGATCAGCCTCATGTGGCTCTTCTGTGATGCACAGACAAACCTCAGTGTGTAAAATGAATCTCAGCTGGGACTCGGAACCCTGCAGATGTTTCCAGCTTAACTGCACCAGCTGTTGTAGCTCCTTCTACACAGGGTGAAGCTGCCCATCTGCTCTGTTCTGGGGAGATCCCCCTGCAGGGCTGCTTTTAGCTCTGGGACCACCAACATCTGAAGGACATGGTCCTGTTGGAGCAGAGTCAGAGAGGGCCACAGAGATGCTGCGAGGCCTGGAGACCCTCTGCTGTGAGGACAGGCTGAGAGAATTGGGGGTGTTCAGCCTGGAGAAGAGAAGGTTCCAGGGAAACCTTAAAGCCCTTCCAGTCTCTAAAGGGGCTCCAGGAAGACTGGAGAGGGATTCTTGATCAGGGAAGGGCGTCATAGGATGAGGGGGAATTTTTTTACACTGGAGGAGGGGAGATTGAGATGAGATCTCAGGAGGAAATTCTTTGGTGTGAAGGTGGTGAGGCATTGGCCCAGGTTGCCCAGAGTAGCTGTGGCTGCCCCATCCCTGGAGGGGTTCAAGGCCAGGCTGGACAGGGCTTTGAGCAACATGGTCTGATGAGAGGTGTCTGTGCCCATGGCAGGAGGTGGGACTGGATGAGCTTTAAGGTCTGTTCTAACTCTTATTGATGACCACGATTGAGTTGGTGTTTCTGGAGACAACAAGGCATAAAGATGCTTTAGGGACTTCTCATTGTCATGTCTTTTTGTGAAGCCTGTGTCACCAACTCACGGCATTACAAACAGTAGCCCAACAGGCCAATGGCTTCTTTTCTCAATTGAAGGTGCAGATGAGCTTGGTCCGTCACTGTCTGGGATGTTCTTCCTGGAAACCTTGGTGGGTTTATGCCAAAACTAACTGGCAGCGTGGGATAAATTCTGGTCGATGGCTCACTGCTACAAGGGCTGGTGAGCACTGGCTTTGGTGGGAATCTGCCCCATCTCTGCCTACAGGGTGGAGGGAGGCAGGGATGGATTTCTCTGCGGGCCAGTTTCCAGCAGAGATGAGCGGGAGGCTGGAGAAGACAGCCTCTCTTGCTTTGAAAGGCACTTGAGCACTTGAATAACTGCCCAAACTTTGTGCGTGTGTCTGGGAATCAAAACCAGTCAAGTGCAGCTGCAGCAATCACTTCAGGTGCTACTGGAGACTCCCTTGAGACAATTCATCAGCGTGTTTAGGTGATTCTCACTGTACCCGAGTAATAAAATCCCATCATTTCAATAGTTCAAAATTCATTAATAAATTCTGTCCAGCGTGGGTGTGCCAGGCCATCCTGGGCCTGAATTTTTGCCATATGTCTTAGGCAGCACCATCCCTTCCCTCTTCCTGTGGCATGATCCTCGACTAACCAACCTGCTGCCGTCCCCCAGGACTCTGGGCTCTACCTGAAGGAGCTGATCGAGCCTGTACTGACGTGTTTCAATGATGCTGACAGTCGGCTGCGGTACTACGCTTGTGAGGCTCTCTATAACATCGTCAAGGTGGCCAGGGGCTCCGTCCTCCCACACTTCAACGTGCTCTTCGATGGCCTCAGCAAGGTGAGAAGCATCCTCTCAACCCCCGTGTGGCTTTCCTTTCCCACAATGGAGAGCTAAGGCTTGTTCTCTAGTCCTCATCTTCTCTGGGTCAAGCACATCAAGTTGCCCATGGTGGTCTTTCCAGTTAAACTGGTTTGCTTTGACCCAGGCAGGTCTGAGAAGGAGCAGCACAGTAGCTACTAATGGTGTGGACGCTGGAGTCCACTGGAAGATACCTTGTTCTTTGTCCTAGTCCCCAGGATGTGTTTTACTCCTTGTTGGGTAATAATAGAAAATGAGGCTGGCAGAACTGCTGATGGCAGGGTGACTCTGCAACACTACGGCTTTGTGGCACCTCTGGGGCCAAAATCATGTTTACACATGCCCGTCTTTCTGGATTTTCACTGGCAAGTTGTATTTCTCTGCCACTCAGCAGAGTGGCTGCTGGTTCATGAAACCTGCATACCTGAGGGAGGTGATGGATGCCTGATATTCCCCTTAGGAAGTCTCTTAGAAGAATATGTTTGAGCCTGTTGGGGAGCTGGGCATAAAAGGACTTCTCTGTGTCTGTCCCTGTTAATGTCAAAGGAAAGTGTTGGTCCCAGGAGCCTGCTGGGAGCTCCAGAGCAGAGTGGGGAGCGGAGCTGGGACCCCTTGCTGCAACGGCTCTTGTTTCTGTCTTTCACAGCTGGCTGCTGATCCCGACCCCAACGTCAAAAGTGGCTCTGAGCTCCTTGACCGGCTTCTCACGGTATTTTTTTATTTCCTCTCTCTCTGACAGAGAATCCTTGGTGCACGCTGCAGGCATGTCTTGGCTGTGGGAATGTGTCAATCCCTGAGGCTGCAGCTGCTAAAACCACCCCAGCTCAACCCTTTGGCTACTGTTGAAGCATTTCTTTCTCTCACTGACTGCAGCCTCTTGGATTGAGGGGCTGGTGGCAATCCCAGGCAGATGGGTTATCATAGAGTCACATTTGCATTCAGCTCTTGGGAGCTGGAGGCCTGGAATTTTAGTCTAAGCAGGGTTGCAGCTCCATCCCGGCGGGAGAAAGGCTCTTCCTCTGCTTTTTCCTCCCTTGCCCGTGCAAGCTTTGGGGTGGGATCTCGGTTCCCCTTCCTGTTCTGCCTCCCAGTGGGTTTTTACCCTCCCAGACCTCCCAGTTCCTTTTCTGCTGCTTGGGAGGCGAGTGGCTCCCTCCCTGCCAGGTCCTGCCCTGCTAGCTCCTCCTCATTAGTGCAGTGGTTAGCACATTCTCCACATCGCCTGCTACAAACCTTCCTGCTGGGAGATCTCTGCTCCCGCCGTGCCAGTGTGAGAAATGGAGCTGAGCAGCAAAATTCATCCAGTGTGTAGGAAGAGTTTGAAAAGGAAAGCCAGGGGCCTCTCCCACCCCTGACACGTGTGGTTACATCAAAGGTGCTTGCTGTGATGTGCAACGCACCGTTGAAGCGTGACACAGAGATGTTCCCACCCTCCTGTTCAGCCAGGCTGACTCACAGTAGCCAGGAGCCTCCCTCTCTGGCTCCTGCTTAGCATTAGTCTCTCCCTGAGGGGAATTACTCGCTCCTCGCCTCAATAAACCGCGTGATTCCTTCTCCCCAGGTCTCCTGACCCATGCATCAACTACTTGTCATCTTTTTCCTGTCATGTGCCTTAAAAAAGGCTGGGTGAGGGTTGTCATGGGGTGATGGTCATCCCTCCTAATACCCTCTGCTTGGGCTCTGCAGGACATCGTGACGGAGAGCAACCAGTTTGACTTGGTGGGCTTCATCCCGTTGCTACGTGAGAGGATTTACTCCAACAACCAGTATGCCCGCCAGTTCATCATATCCTGGGTAGGTACACACCGTGCCACATGTGCCTGCCAGTCCCAGCTCCAAATTACTGTGACCCATTGGCATCCCATGTCTGGGCAAACAGGAGATGTTTGCAGCGTGTGAACTCAGGTGCCTGAATTTGCTTGGGCCTTTTTGTCTTTTTTTTTCTTTTTTTATCCAGCAGAGTTTTTTTTCACCCACTTCTTTAAAATGCCAGCATCCTGTCACCTCGCTGTTGCGGTCACAGGGACATCATACTGCACTTCTGCCAACCTGGTTCAGGACGTTGATCACCAAGTTAGGAAGCAGGGTCAAAACACTGCTTGTATAAATAGGCATACTGTCATCTAGACCTTTTAGTCTCCCCAGTGACAGTGCCAGACTGCTTTCTGTCACCCAGCAGTGATGGAGGGATGTTGTCAGGTATCTCTACTTGCTTTCTCCTCTCTGAGGGAGAGCTCTCAGTGCCTGGCTGGACTCTGGGGAGGGACATGTCCCTCTGCACCCTCTCTTCCAGCACCACTGTTTGCCATCCTGGGTCTGCCTGAAGACATCTGTGCCATCTTTTCCAATCCCTCCTCTCTTTTACAGAGCTGTGATTGGAAATGTAGCAGCGCTGCCAACTGATCTTCCTGTGCTAGCTTCTTGCTAAAGTGGGCAACTCATAGAATCGTAGGCTGGTTTAGGTTGGAAGGGGCCTTGAAGACCATCCAGTCTTCTAGAGTTCCTTCCAGGAAACTTCCTTGAGGGACTGGAATGGGCTCTAAGGTCTCCCTAGAGCCCTCTCTTCTCGAGGCTGAATGCCCCCCCCTGCCCAACTCTCAGCCTGTACTCACAGCAGAGGAGCTTCAGCCCTCACAGCATCTCCGTGGCCTCCTCTGGCCCTTCTCCAACAGGTTCATGCCCTTCTGTTGTTGGTGGCCCCAGAGCTGGACACACTACTCCAGGTGGGGTCTCAGTGTACAGCAGAGGGGCAGAATCCCTACCCTTGACCTGCTGGTCACACAACTCCTGTTCTCCTGTCCTTCCCCCCCCCATACCACACAACTCTGCTCTGAATTCCTCAGTATTGTGCCAGATTTGTGCATGTGATGTTTGTGCACTTTTCCAAATTTATGTCTTATTCCTCCTCTGAGCTAGATCCTGGTTTTAGAGTCTGTGCCTGACATCAACCTCTTGGATTACCTGCCAGAAATCTTGGATGGGCTCTTTCAGATCCTGGGAGACAACAGCAAGGAGATACGGAAAATGTGAGTGCGGAGGCTGGGTGGGTGCAAGAGCTGTGTCTTCCTCACTGCCTACCCATCATGCTCCATTTGCTTACAGTTTGTCTGTATAACTGCAACAAAACCCCATGCACGTGGTGGGACGTGGAGAAATCTGGCTGGCTTGGTTGGTGGATCAAAATGTCCTTGGCCAAAGGCTCCCTTCCCTGGCTTGTTGTGGCTGGAATGGCCCTGGAGGACAGTGATCTGTACTGGTGGGGTTGACTTGGTTAATCTGTGTCCTTGCCAGCCCTTGCATCCGTTATCAGAGCCACGGAAGCTCTCATGTGCTTCTAGGATGGGTTATGAGTGTTTTGAACAGCATGCAAGCCCCTCTCAGCAAGGTGGGGCACCAGCACCACCTCTCTGGCCTGGAGAAGGGAAGCCAGCATTGCAAGGTTGCTCCTGCAACCCACTGCTGGTTTCAAGGCAGAGGCGTTTTGAAGCACAGCAGTGGCTGGAGGCTCTCAGAGGATGTTGGCTCCTTGCACTGGGCACGGGGGTGGGTAACTGCCCCTGTTTTGTTGTGCACAAATCAGTGATAAGACCAGCCTGACACCATCCCACTGCCGAGCCCTCCTGGATCCTTTCTGCGTCTTTCTTTTCTATTGTCCATGTGTCTGGGAGCAAGCACTGAAAACTTTGGGTGTCATCTACTCCGGATCCGAGCAGAGCCTGAGGGAGCTCTTAGGGAAGCTGTGGGATGTATCTGGGTGTCGGGGTAGGCGTGACCTCCATCCTCATGGCTGTGTGCAGCCTCTGCCCTGGGGCAGGGCAAGCTTGTCAGCCCATCCTTCCCAGCTGTGCTGCCAGCATCCTTGCTGTTATGGTTTGAAAAACCCACAATTCATTGTTGTTTAGACAATTGTTCTCTCACCCACATGGGAATGGAAATCAGGGAAAACAAAGAAATGTGGGGGTTGAAATATACATAGGATAAGACTCAATAATACTGGAGAACCAGTATTGATGCTGACACTGATATAAAACATGAGGACTATCTCCACCCCGTTCCATCAGAGGGAGCCATGCACTGTTTGCAAGGACAGCCAGTGTGGGACACTGCAAGCACTGTAGCTTCAGGAGGAAGGGAAGGAAGGGCTCAGGGCTCTGGTACCGGGGCAAGGAGTTCTCAGGGTGGCAGCCATCAAGGGAGAGAGAAACCACACAAACTTTCTAATTTCTGTGGAATGTGGCATTCATGGTATGAAATAGCCCTGTTGGCAGCTTGGGCCAGGTGCCCAGGTCTCACTCCTCCTCATTCCTGCTCCTGGGGAGCTTGAAAAAACTGAGACCTTGAAACCTGCACCCCAGAGCTGGCTGTAAAGGAAATGGTGTCACCAATTCAGACACTGCAGTCTTCTAAAAGTGCAGTTTTCCCAAGCATTAGAAGATAATTTAGTTCTGTGACACTCAAAGCAGGACAGTTTCTATGTATTTTACGGAGGCTGGACTCCGTAGCTTCTCCATCCAAGGTGACCGAGCTCTCACCAGCAGCTCTGCCTCTCTGCAGGTGTGAGGTGGCTCTGGGGGAGTTCCTCAAGGAAATCAAAAAGAATCCCTCCAGTGTCAAGTTTGCAGAAATGGCCAATATCCTGGTGATCCACTGCCAGGCGGCGGGTGAGTAAGTGCCTGGGACCAAGCACTTGTGTCCATCTCTGGGTTTGCCATGCTGACTGTAGATGGGGGCCAGGAGTTTCCCAGTGGGTTCATCACCAGTGGCAGAGGGTGATCCTGAGAAGGATCTTGTCCCTAAGCGGTGTTTGTTGAGCTGCAGCTGCTCTTTAAAGGTTGCTGAGTGGGTTTCCTATGAGAGAAAAAATAGAAATAAACTGAGACTGCTTGTTCGTGATTAAACTGATGCCCAATGAATTTACACTGTTTAAGCCTAAAATCTGACCTTTCATCACTGATTGCCCCAACAGTGATCTTTTTTTTTTTTCAGAGCTTGTGGAGGTTAATAAAGCCCTAGCTCTAGGAGCAATGCTTGGCCCAGACACACAACTGCTATGGGCGTGACGGAGATAGCACCTTGGGAAGCTAGATGGGGTACTTGTAAATGAGGAAACCTGGATTATGGGTCAAACTGGGTTAACTCTGAAGCCTAATTACTGTGTTTATACTCAACCTAGCTACAGCTTCAGTTCTTATTATCTCCTCTGGGACTAAGCTGTCCCAGACTAGGGTATCTCTGGGCTGGTGACCCTGGGTGGAGCAGAGGCAGCTCTCTGCTTGTGGTTGGTCCTTTCCCTCACCTGTGCTTGTCCCTTGTCTTCCAGATGACCTGATCCAACTGACAGCCATGTGCTGGATGAGGGAGTTCATCCAGCTGGCTGGCCGGGTGATGCTGCCTTACTCCTCGGGCATCCTGACAGCTGTCCTGCCATGTCTCTCCTATGATGATCGCAAGAAGAGTATCCTTGTAACTTGGAGCTGGTACAGCAGCCTGCAGGGAACCACCTGTTTCCTGCCCCTGGGGTCAGGAGAAGTCCTCCCACTAAGTGCTAAAACTTTCATTGCCCCTTTAGACGTCACAGAGTTTGCAAGTAGCTGAACTGGGGAAGCCCTGGTGGGGATGCAGTGGCTTTTCCTTGGCACCTAACTGTGTGTGGTAATGTGTGCTCCTTACACTGCCTCCTCTCAGACATCAAGGAGGTGGCCAACGTGTGCAACCAGAGCCTGATGAAGCTGGTCATCCCAGAGGATGATGAAGTGGATGAGGTCAAGCAGTCAATGATCCTCCCAGCAGAGCCCACCCCAGAGGAGTCCCTCTCCAAGCCAGAGGCAGCATCCAGCAGTGAGTCCCCATTAGGTCTGAGCCATTAGAAGTGTGGGGAAGATCAAGAGAAGGTCCTCGAGAGAAGTTCTTGAGTTGGTTTGGTGTCTTGGGGCAGCTCAGGGCACATGGGACTCTGTGCTTCTGTTGAGCCTTGGAGTACTGTTTCGCAGATGATCTTCTGCTGAGACAGCCACATTTGGTGCTGTTTGTGTAGAGGGTCCCTGCTGCAGCCCTGGTGAGCATCCTCATCACACTTTGCTTCTTAGTAATCAAGTTGACCTGAAAAAGATCATTTATGATTAAACATTTTATGTCTTGCTATGTAACAGAGGAAGAGAATAGCCCTCTGTCCTGTGGTGGCTGGTTTGGGAGGAGTTAGCATCATTCAGAGGAGAGCTCAGAGAGCTGTTAGTCCTAGGAGAGCATCAGCATGTGCGTGGAGGATGGCTGTGTTGGGGAAGGGTAGAGAACAGAAAGAATTATTGGTCCTTTTGAAATTCATAGTGCCCTTGAGACCATCCTGTGGATGATGTCCCAGTCCTAAAATTTCCAGAACAGAAAAGATAAAAGGTTGCAAGCGGGATGGGAGGCCTGGAGGAGTGTTCCAGTGAGGAGAAACTAAACGGAGAAGGTTCTGGTGGACTGGTGCCTTCCAGGACCTCTTTGATGCTGTTGTCCTGGAATGAAGAGATGCTACTTCTGGCACATCTTTGTTGTCCAGACACGTGAAATATGTGTGAAATTGAAATCACATGGGCCAATCGGTTGTGTTCTTCTGGAGCTGCAGGTTCAGCAGTGTGCTCTTCTAAAACATGCCTGCAAGCAGCGTTTGGAAAAGTGTGCCATGAGAGGGGACAGGAAGGTGGGGAAAAAGACTGAAGGGTTTTCTCATACAGCAGTGGCCAGGGCAGGCAGGAGCAGGCAACTGAGACAGGCAGGAGCACAGGAGCAAGCAGCTGGAGCAGGCAGGGGAGAGGTGGGGCAGGTAGGAGCACAGGAGCAGGCAGCTGGGGCAGGCAGGAGCAGGCAGCTCTGCAGGCAGGAGAAGATAGTACATATAGGAGCATTGGTGGTTCAGTGGTAGAATTCTCGCCTGCCACGCGGGAGGCCCGGGTTCGATTCCCGGCCAATGCAGTAGAATTTTTGGGAAGGGGTGGAGGGGAAAAATGTGGAATTGTATCACAACAACCAAGGATTTGGAGATATTTTTTATTCCTTATTTACCCCAAGAATACATAATATGATACTTATCTGCTGTAGAAAAGCTTTAAAACTTCAACAGAAAGTTGAATTCCTTTACTGTCTACCCCCTTGGACTGGATGGCACCCTGAAGCAGGCAAGACCAGAGCAACCTGTAATGCCTTTGCACCTCAGACTCGGCTCTGGTTGTGCTGATGTGGCAGTGATTCTCTGCCTGTCAGTAGAGGCAGTTGGCACAAGGGGGCAGGAGGAATCAAGTTTATCCTTGGTGGTGCTTTGTCACCCTTGCTTGTAAGAGCCAGTTTTAGCACGAAGCAGAGGTTGGAAAAGCCATTTGGGTCGCTTGGATTCCACATGGAGTCATGCTACAGAAGAGCTGGCCAGGAGGAGATGCCCTGAGTGGGATTCAGCCTTTCCTGTGCTTGTGTGGTATGTCTAGGTGTTGAAATATGGACTCTGCAGTCCTGAGTTCCTTCTTCAAAACTGGTTGAAATCACCAGGTGTGCAGTGAAACCAGGTCTAGGTGTCCGGTTTGGGGCAGAGGTCTGAAGCTGTGCAGCCTGCATTTTGCTGGGTAGGTGCAGTCCTGTGCCAGCTTCATCCAGTGCCTTTAGCAGTGGGGAACAGCCTGACAAGGAATGTAGAAAGCTCACGGCAGGTGGAAAGGGTGCTCGGAGGTTGGGGGGTGCTCGGAGGTGCTCAGCGGACCCTCAAACAATGGCTGGTGTTGCCTTTACAGAAGGTCATGCAACTTCCCAGTCCTGCTTCCCGCCTTCCCACTAACTGTGGCTCGACTTTATCTGCCCCCAGGTTCTCTGGATGCATCTGGTGACTCCAACTTCAGCAACAGCAGTGTCTTCACAGTAACCAGGTAGGGTCTGTGTGTCACTTCAGAGGGGCTTGAGAAGAAGGGAAGACTTCTCAGGGTACAAATGATGAATGAGAAAGCTGTGGAGTGGGTTGGTCTGGGCTGGAAAGCAGTTGGGGTCTCCTGGGTCCCAGTGGGGTGGATGACTGGGGGATGCTCTAGGAGTTGACTGCTTCCCTGTGATGCTTTTGCACCAAAAAGTCTTAATTTTATGTTAGACTGAGGTGTTTACCCTGCAAGGAGACCTCGCAAATTCCCCCAGAGAGGTCTGGGGCTGTGGGGCTGCACACAGTGCCGTGCTGTCCAGCTCCAGCTGATGGAGGGGCAAGGGATCTGCTGCCAGCCTGTTCCCCCCCCACCAGCCTGTCCCCTGTCACCCTTGTGTAGCATCACCCATCCCCATGCCTGCAGAGGGCAGCTCCATGCCCAACACCATCTCATCCAAGAACTCAGCTAAGTCATTTCTGCAGATACTTTTCTTCCTATCCCATCCGGTAAATCTGGGGACAAATACATCTGCTCTTGTAACACATCTTCCCTTTCCTTAAATTTTCCCTCTCCCTCCCTGCAGCTCCTTTCCTTGAAGGTCATAAATTCCAACACTTCTATTGTGCTGATGTGTATATCTATTTGTTGTCATGGCCCCTGAAATAGGGCACGTTACTCTAGCTGCATGCTACCAGCGAGGCTGGCACGTGATGCCCATCGTAACATCTCAGGGAGCTGCACCAGCATCTACTTTCCAGGTTGATGCTCTTTACCCCTCCGTTCCTTTTTTGCAAAGCCCAGCAACTCCCTCGGTCTTCATGATATCCTCCTTTTTTTTTGCTCCCTTGAAAGTGCAGGTCTTGACATTCACACCCAGATTTCAGGTTTTGGCTGTTAAGTGGTTTTCCACGGCTTTTCTGTCATTGCTGCATCCTGGCCCCGCGCAGCCCTTCGTGTTTAGCAAGTGAGTGTAGGGCTGAAATTGGGAAGAAAAAAAGAGAGGCATTAAATGAGGAGGACAAGTGATAACATCTCTGTTCTGAAGAATGGCACCTGGGGGAGAGAGGGAGTGACCACCAAAGGGGACAGTAGCATGGTGACTTGGTCACAGTGTCACCAAGAGCCAGGAGGAGAATGGCTGCCCACAGTGATCTGCCGGATTCCCAAGTGCTGGGAAAAAACATCCAGGACAACAGGCAAGACCCTTCATGCCTCTAAGAGACTTGGTTTTACAGAGGTACTTGTTCTTAAGCCCTTTTAAACAGGAAACTCCAGGCTTTATCCCATGGTTTACCTGCCCTGAAGCCCATTTTTGATCCTGTGTGATGTCTTCCAACATTGGGTCCTGGAAGATTTTCACTGTGGCACTGGTTGTGGAGGACCACCATGGCATTTCAGGGACTGTACATGGCGGACAGGAGCCCTGGACATCTGCCCCGTGGTCCGTCTCTTCCTCAAGCTGCCTGGCTTAGCCCTGGAGTCGGAGGGAGAGGAAAGCTGGTCACCGGTAGCCAGTTGGAGCTGTAGTTCAGGCCGGGGAGCTGTCTGCATGCTCAACGCCCACTGGGTGTCAAGACAAGACCATGGGAAACCATCATGTTGCCTTGAAAAGCTGGAAAGCCCGCAAGCAGAGGAAGTCACAGCTGCCTTTTAAGATGAAGTCACTCTTTGCTTGTGTTTTTGTTCATTTTTCCCCTCCTTCCACCTCCTCCTGCTTCCCCCAGTCTCCCCTGGCGAGTGAATGATGGAGCGTGGCCAGGCCTCAAGCTCTCACGCCCCCTTCTCCTGCCCTCCCCGTGCCTGCTGTCTGCAGCCAAAGGAGGAGGACCTCGGTCAGCAGGAGCTCACGGCCCGGCATCTGCAGGGGTATGTCTTCCATGAAGATGCTATCCAAGAAGATGATGAGGCCTAACTGTTCCAGAGATGGATGCTGGGCATGTTCCTGTGGCCATAAACTGACATGCACCCCCCTTTCCCTGCCTATAAAATATGCTGTTAGTGATCCAAAATGCTTCCAGGGTGATTGCCAGCTTTGCTTGGAGGGAGTTTCCTGGTGGCATTCCTTAAGAAAATTGGGGACAGTGGCTGTGCCAAAACTGGCTCCTGGGTGAGTTGGGATGGAGGGGTTGCAGGGCTCCCTGTGCAGGTGGGGGTTCCCACTTCCAGCTTTTGCAAAAATCATCATTGGAAGTGGACCAGAACTGTGCTTTGGAGGCGCTGGAGGCTTCCTCTGGCCCAGCTGACCCTGATGAGGCTGCAGTCCCATTTCAGGAAGGGGAGGTGGAAACATGGCTGGAGCAGAGCCCAGGCTTCCTTCCATCAGTCTGGGCTGTTGCAGGAGAAGATGCAGACAACTGTCCTGTGTCACTGGACCAAAACATCTGGAAAGTGGCATTTTAGGCTCTTGTAACTGCATTGGTGTTTCAGTACAAGACCTGGATGGTTTGAAACGTGCTGGGGTTTGGGTCTCAAGGCCAGGGTGGACAGGGGACAGGGCTTTGAGCAACCTGGTCTAGTGGGTGGCATTCCTGCCCAGTTCAGGGGGTGGTACTAGATGATCTTTAAGGTCCTTTCCAACCCAAACCATTCTATGATGACATGAGGGCTCCAGAGGAAGATTTCTGGTCCTTTCTGATGCAAGGCTTTCTGGTTTCGGGTGGTGTTCAGCAACACACGGACACATGAAGGTGCTGGTTGCTTTGCAGAAAGGGCAAATGGCTGCCAGGTGGCTGAACTGCTTGAGGCTTCGTTTAAGTTGGACTTTTAAACATGGTAGTTAGGGCTCGGTACAAAGCTAAGATTGCTGCTGCTTGTCTTGTGCTGGAAGTTGCCGTAGCCTCATGCCCAGAGCCCTTGAGAGTGAGCTGGGGAGCTCATGGAGGTGACAAACACTTGGATGGAGGGTAGGGATGCTGCTGAGTACCCAAGGGGTGGTTGGCCGATGCAACGTGATGACTTGTTTTGAGCTCATGCCTTGGAGTCCCACTCACCAGCAGCTTGTCTGGTAGAGTCTGCCTTGGTCCAGGTTTCAGCTCCTCTTGAGGAGGCTCCTCCTGACCCTCTTCTCCAGCCTGGAGTGAGGAGATGGCTTCCCTTCCCTGCTCCCATTGCACTGTTGGGTGGATGAGCTGGAGGGAGGACCTTGGACACGCTGTCCCAGCCCTTGTCATGGTGACCTACAGCATGTTGGATGCCTCTGCCTAGACCTTAGCCTCATCTCTTCACTGGGAGAGCTGCTCCCAGGCACTTCCAGTACTGGGAAACCACAGTAAGGAAGGAGAAGGAAGCCAAGAGTGCTGAAATAAGAGCAATGGAGGACAAGAGAGCAACAGCTTGTGGGACCAAGAGCAGAGCATTTACCTCCTGGCCGCTGGCTTGAGCCCGTCAAGCAGCACTGCTGCCAGCCCGTATGGGAGCTGCCCTTGTGACTTGGACCACAATGAAAGAACCTGGATATTTCCACCCTTGGCAAGGCCGCTTAGAGGCTAGAGCCTGGCCTAGACCTTAACCTTCTCTGAAAAACGGGGTCAGGAAAGCAGCTGGGCCAGGCAGGAGGCCAGGAGGGAGATGACAGCTCAGGCATTGGCAGAGAAAAGACGACTGCTGAGGAGAGAGATGGCAGAAGCCCTTGAAAAAAGGAGAGAAATGAGAAAATGAGCTGATAAAGGGAAAGGTGGTGGAAAAAGTATCACCATGGGTTGAATGCAGTGGAAAAGTTTGCTCTGTTGCTGTGCTGGAGGATGCTTTCTGAGATGGAAACCAAGACCCGGGTAGTTTCAGAGTGCTGGGGCATGGGTCTCCTGCCCCACCATTCAACCTGAGCATAGAGTACCAGCATCCAGAGCTGAGAGCCTGGTGCAACCCCCATCATTGCTCAGTTTGCCCTAAAACCATGTCCTCGCTGTCACAGGCGAAGCAGGGAGGCGGTGCCAGGGCTGCGTTTCGTCCTCTGGAGGAGAATCTGGGGTAGTGGGTTAGATGGAAGTGATTGCATCTGACATCTGCCCGGCTGCAGATGCTGGCATGGCAGGCCTGAGGGATGGCATTAACACAATGCCATTACTGCAGCTCCCGCTCCCTGCTGCCTGAGGATTAAGAAGAGCTGGGGTGAGTTGCAAGAGCCCGCTTCCGAGCCGCATCCACAGCAGCAGCCATCGCCATGCTCAGCTGATGCTTTCCCCTCCCTCCCCAGAAAGGCAGCATCCCATGGGGATCCGGTGCTGTTCCATCTTGGAGAGATGGGAGCATTGGGATGATTTTTAACCAAATTTCACACATTCATCAAACCTCTTGCCCTTCAGGATGGTATCCTGGTTTTGTGCTGAGTAAATGAGCCACTTCTCCACTGGCAACCCCCCAAAAAAGTTAATCTCAGCAGATGTGGGGAGAGGAGAAGCTGGTGAGTAGCTCTGTCCAGGGGCCATCTCTTTTTGCTGGGCCTGGGCCTGGCAGAGTCACGGTGTGGTGGGACATGCTATGGCTGGGGTCTGGCTGTCTCAAGGGGAGCCCAGCACTGCCAAGCCACCTCATGGAGTCCTTTTGGGTGGATTTTGGACTCAAGCCCCTCATGCCCTGCCCACAGCCCACTCACATGCAGGTGCTGCATTGCTGGGGAGGAGGGAACTGTGGCACAAGCTAGGCTGGAGATGGTTTGTTGCTGTGCTGGGAGCAGTCCAGCACCTTCCTCTAACCATACCACCCTGTGTCCTCCCTGCCTGCCTCCCAGCAGAGCAGAACTGGTGGATGTGACAGCACTGAGGTCACCTCCAAACCAGCCAGCTTCATGCGCCATTTCTCTGTGCTGTCCTTTTGGCCACTTCCCTCTGAAAAAACACTTCATACTAAGCTGTTGGGTTTTTTCACCCCCATCCTGCACAATTGATCCATATTATATGCATATATTATTATATGGATATATATGAGTGTGGCGAGGTCAAGGGAGGTCATTCTCCCCTCTGCTCTGCGCTGGTGAGGCCACAACTGGAATACTGCTTCTAGTTCTGGGCTCCCCAGTTCAAGAGAGACAGGGGACTACTGGAGAGAGTCCAGTGTAGGGCAGCAAAGATGATTAAGGGATTGGAACATCTCCCTTATGAGGAAAGGCTGAGAGAGCTGGGACTCTTTAGCCTGGAGGAGAGAAGGCTGAGGGGAGACCTTATTAATGCTGACAAGTATCTGAAGGGTGGGTTGAAGGAGGATGGAGCCAGACTCTTTTCAGTGGTTCCCAGTGCCAGGATGAGGGGCAATGGGCACAAGCTGGAACAAATGAAGTTCCATTTGAGTATGAGGAGACACTTCTTTTCAGTGAGGGTGATGGAGCCCTGGAACAGGCTGCCCAGGGAGGGTGTGGAGTCCCCTTCTTTGGAGACCTTCAAGACCCGTCTGAATGCAGTCCTGAGTTATGTGCTCTAGGCAATCCTGCTTTAGCTGAGGAGTTGGACTCAGTAATCTCTAGAGGTCCCTTCCAACTCTGACAGTTCTGTGATTCCATGGTATTTTGGTGTGGAGATGTAATCAGGGCAAGGATTCATGCTTCTTTCCATCAGGATCCTCATGTTGGGTGGGTGACAGGATATGCCAGTGCAGCAAGCTAATTCTGCAGGAAAACCAGAAACAAGGCTGGTCCAGGCTGGCTTCCATCCCCTGGGATGCTGGTCCCTTGGACATCCCGTATCCCAAATGCCCTGTACCCTGGGTCTTTCATTTCCCCACACCCAAGTGTTTGACTCCAGGCAGTCATTCACGACATCAGAGTGACACTTAGTTCAACTCAAAATGCGATTTGCAGATGTGATGCAGATCCTGCAGTCAGATGTCTGCAGGCCTGCCAGAGGCCACCTCCTCTCACCCTTACAACATGTGTCCTGGGGAAAATCAAATCCCATTAAGCAGCAGCTCTCCTCATGAATTACACCGAGAGAAATCTGCTCCTTAGGATTTCTGATCAAACGGGATGCCGAGCAGCTCAGTGCATGCGAGAAAAATCTGCAAGTGGCTGCTCTAGCCTTGAATCATTCAGGAGCTTGGGCAGGACAGGAGTGGCTTACCTTTTCAACACAGATCCCTCTTGGAGAACTGCTTCAACCACCTTAAGGCCAACCATCTCTCCTTAATCTGGGCTTCTCTGACAGATACTTCCACCTCCTTGCTGTTGAGGCAGTGGGAAGCCATCATGTAGGTAGAGTTCAGGATTACAGAATGCTGTAACGTGACCTCTTCTGCATTGAGTTCTCCTGTCCGACTGCAGGTTCCAACTATCTGGGGGAAAACTTGGGAGGTTTTCCACCATAGTAAGGTCTAAGGGTCTGTAGGCTGTCAGTGTTATAAAAGAGGCAACCTCTTGGTGAACTCAGGGCGTTGTTTGCTTTCATCCCTAGTTGATGTCCAAGAGCTGTCCTCATCTCTTAGGATGTTTTTCGGGAAACAAGTGGCAGTTCTCAAGGCAACCTCGTAGGAGAGAGCTGCAGGGTTGATATTCTCTGGATACATTTGATATGGTCAAACTCGAGTTGGATTCTGAATGTGTCTTATGGCTCTTTAGTCTTCAAACCCCAAACCTGATGACTGCAGTACAGACCAGTTTCTCAATGCAGGCGCAGTACTGGGTTCATGTCATGCAGTGTCTTTTCATGCAATGGTACCAGCTGTTTCGGGAAAGTAGTGAACCTTGAAGCCTGGAAGATTTCTTTTGTTTCTGAGCAAGTTTTTGGTGTGCTGCCACATCTCTTGCTGTGCTTCTCCATCTCATAACAGCAGTCAGAAGCTACCTGAGCCACATGGACAAACCTGGCCATGTCCAGCAATGACCCTCAGGCTTTTCATCCTGGAGCTTGTGTCCTGGCTGTTGTAGCTCTTGAAGACTTGAGTTATGGGTTTGCCTTGAGCAAATGCAGAGAATAAGAAATGTGAGTGGCCAGGCTGAGTGGGGCAGGAGCAGGCCCAAGGAGACAGTTGTGGTTTCTTGGGGTTTCAGCCGAGATGTTTGGTGCAGCCTTTGGTGTGTTGTAGAGTGAGCTGGACATCATAGCACTGACCCAGCCTCTTTCCTTTCCACGCAGCTCTGAGAGGATCCAGGTGACTCTGAACCTGGATGGGATAGTTCAGGTGCTGGACTGCCACCTTCATGACACATCCATTGGGATGATGACTAGAATTGCAGTGCTGAAATGGCTCTACCACTTGTACATCAAGACTCCTCGTAAGGTAGGTCAGGGACTTGACACATGAGCTTCCTCCACAGGATTGAGCTCATCTGCTCCCAGCCTGCTCTTTGCCAACCAGGTGTCAACCTGCCTTTTCTGAGAATGTTCTGGCTGCTGGATACCTGGTAGCTTAAGGAAGAGGAGCTCTCCAGCTCAGGCAGAAAATGCTGGTGAAGCTTTTGGCAGCCTCCCCTGGGGTGAGGGGGCAGGGGGTGACCAGGCCTGTAGGACTGAAGGCATCCGTCTTTCTGGTTCTAGATGTTCCGACACACCGACAGTCTCTTCCCCATCTTGCTGCGGACCCTCTCAGATGAGTCGGATGAGGTGAGTGCTGCGGAAGTCCTTCTGAAAGCTTACTGTCTCCACATCTGGCTGGCCTTTGGGTTTTTTGGGGTTGAACTGAGGTATTTTGTGAGGCTTGGCCAGTGTTGGCACAGCAGGGGTTTAACCCTGTTGGCTAAACTGAAGAAGATCTGATGCAAAGCCTGCAGGTGAATCCCTAGCTGAAAGCCCCACAGTCTCAGTTAGGCTAGTGTGTTTGGGACTATCTGTCTCTATAAACCACCTCCTCCATCGCTGAGAGTTGGGTATGGCTTTAAGCTAAAAAGAGGGAATATTTAGACTAGCTAAAATGAAGACTGAGAGTGGTGAGACACCAGCCCAGGTGCCCAGAGAGGTGGGAGATGCACCATCCCTGGAAACATTCAAGGTCAGTTTGGATGGCTTTGAGCAACCTGGTCTAGTTGAAGATGTCCCCGCTCATTGCAGCGGAGGTTGGATTAGATGACCTTTAAAGATCCCTTCCAACCCAAACTATGATTCTATTCTATGATCCTTCAAAGCCAACTCCTAAAAGTCCTGTTTGCCTGTCTTGGAAGACAGCCTGGGGCTTCAGATCCTAGAGCTGATGTCTTCCCCATGGGGTTGAGTTATGGTCAGGGCCTTGGTGAGCAGGAATTCAGGCCCTGTAGAAATGCAAGGGGGATCGTGTCTAGCCTGTGCTGCAAAATACAAGTCGCAAAGTGGGTCAGCAGCACCCACTACTGACAGGGCAGCATCAGCCTTGCCTGGTGGGGCTGCAGGAGGTGCCCACAAGCTTCTTCTCCCAGGCATCATTCAGACCAATGTGGCTTGGGCTCTGGGCCATACTCCTTCCCTTAACCCCTATCTGGTGTCCTCCAGCTCAGAAATTGGGTACTACCTCATCGTCTGGGCCATCGTGCCATGTTGACATCTACCCCAACCGCCTGTGCTGTAGGTGGGAGTCACCTGGCTATCTGGTCACTTTCTCTGCATTGCATTTGTGGGGGCTGGGAACTTCTTGGCTTGGAATTGAGGAAAAAAGATGGCTATGAGTAAGTTATGAGCGAGCTGGCTCTGCCCTCGCTCTTCTGCCCGTTCCTGCCTATGCCTTGCCTTCCCAGTGCAGTGCTCTTCATCTCCCAGACCTTCCCCGGGTGCTGCACCATTTTTTCCCATTTCCCTGTCTGTCTTTCTCACTCCACTTCTCTCATTACAATCTCCTCTGTTTTCATAGGATGGTTCAGGTTGGAAGGGACCTTAAAGATCATTGAGTTCCACCCCCTGCCATGGGCAGGGACACTTCCTGGATGGAAGGTGTCCTTTCCTTTTGGTATGCTTCACTTTTGGTGTCTTTGGTGTCTACTCCCCCTCTCCATTGCACCCTGGAGCATTTATGTGCTTGGGTGGGGGGCTGTCAGCTTCAGCGCTGGCATAACATCTGCCGTCAGCTGGATACCCCTTGCCCAGAGCTGCAAATAATCCTGGCTGCGAGTTGTTGGGGTTTTTTTTAACCAGACCTTGCTCCTGAAATCAAAGCCACACTCTGTCTGCATTGCCTGACGTGCTCAGGGCATCAAACCACAACCCCACGACAACTCCTGTGTGTGACGGGGGGGCTATTGAGAGAGGAGGGAAGGGGGGGAATAAGCAAAGTGAGGGAATGACTTGGGCTTGCAAAGGCGAGCGACCGCCTGGCCGTTTTCCATACCCTGCTGCTTACGCTGCAAACCTTTCCAAAAGAGTCCCCCAGCACACATCTGCCTTTGCAACACTTCAGAAAGCCTGCATCTTGCAGATAGTCTCCCCAGCTTGGCAGGAGATCGCCGTGAGTCATGTTGCAATTACTCTGCTTATTAATATTTGAAAAAAAAAGCAGCAGAGAAAGGACCCTGGTGATGCATTTCCTCCATGTGACATGACTGGGAATGGCTCAAAAGTAATTTTAAGCTGATTTATTTAATCCTGTCTCCTATTTATTTAAATGCTTGAAGGTTGGGGTGTGGGTTGGGTTTGGTGTTTTTTTTAAGGAAATCCATAGCCGAGTCCATCCATTAAAGATCACCGCTCAGCTGGCTCCCAACCAGATTTGCTGCTCTGCACTGAGGAAGTAGAAATGCCCGAAAATAATCGGGGGGGGTTGAGCTTTGGTGTTTTGGGGGGACAATGAGGACAGATTGAGCTAGTTCACCTGCAGTGTCAGTGCCTGGTTGAAGAGGGGACATGGCCTGTTTTCTGACCTATTTCTCCCTGCTCTCCGCCGTATTTGTAGTCACCTTTGTGTTGTCCTGGAGCAGATGGGGATCCCCAGAAGCTCTTGGCTGACGAGCTGGGGATCTCTGTGGGGTCCTGTGTGAGCTTCCCCATCGGTTCTCAGGGAAGCATCTCTCTCCCTTTTCAAGGTAGGGCTCCATGTGTTGTGCAGTGCAGCACAGGGTGTAACACAGGTTTTCAGGGTGGTTTTTTGCTGTCTTCATCCTGTAATGCTGCTGTCCCCAGGCGAACCTGGCTGGGCACCATCTTTCTTCCCAGGAAGGCTGAACATCCTTTTGCAGTGTCTGCACCCTGTGGATGGTTTGGAGGCTCTCATGATGCACCCTGAAGCTGTCCTGGAGCAGTTGTTTCTCACTTAGCTCCTCACCAAAGGAGAACCTGGCTTTAGAGGGTCAGTGCTAAGTCAGGGCTTTGCATCAGGCTTGAAAAATTGTACACAAGCACCCTAAGCACCCTATTTTTAAGGTCTAGCCTTGCCAAGCTGCTCTCTGTGTACTTGCCATAAATAATCAAGCCCAAAGCAAGGAGAAACACATGCTGGATGGAGCTGGGTCTCTGCCCTTTGAGTTGTCATGTCTGGGTCTTATTGTTCAAGCAGTGCAGGGTGCTGCACTACCTCCACTGTGCTGAGCAGGGACCAGTATCTCATGGTGCATCCTGAGTTGTCTCTGCTCCTCTCCACTCCCCTTCCTCCCTGATTCTCCCACCCCAGTAATGAAATGGTCAAGAAACCTAGTTAAGATGCGCAAAGGCAGTGCCAGAGAAGCTGAAGTAGAGCTGAAGCAAGTGGTTCCCTTTGATATGTAGAGAAGCTGGGATACAGGGTTCCTGGCTGTCAGATGCACGGTGCTGCTGCACTGCGTCACCTTGTGCCAGTTCCCCTGCTTCCCTGGAAGGGAGATGCTCCATCCCACATCCAAGACCTGGTTTTGAAGTCAGTCTTTAAAAGCCCTGGTTAAAATTTCATGTGCTTAAAAACTTCAAGACTAACAGGATCCTGCTGGGAATGTTTTTTTTCTGCACAAGCTGCTCCTTTGGTCAGTGCAAGTCTTGCAGCCCTGACGCCTGGTTCAAGAACTGCTGTTAGAAAAGGCGAAAAGCCAAAGCCCAAGCACCTTTTTGGAGTAGTGGGTTGGACCTTTCCACCCACAGGTTAAAAGCACTGCTGCTGGAAGGCACTGCTGGAAAAAAGAGAAGCTTTTTGGATTATCTCCCTCAGCAGACTCCTGGTGCAAAGGCAGCTTCTGATGGAACCATTCCATTCCCTGGTCCTTCCCTGCAGGTCCCAGGTGCTGGACTGGATATCCTACCTGGACTTCAGGTGGACACCCAAGGCAGTGAGGGTATCTCTGAGAAAACCCTGATGCAGTGGTGCTGCTGGTTTTCCTTCTTTGCTTTGTTTTCCTTTCTCCAGCTCCATAATGGAGCTGTTTCTTCACATGTTCCTGTTTGCTTATCTGCTCCTCTTGATCTTACTCGGAGTTGGAAGTTGTGCTGGGACTTTAATCTGACTCATGCAGGAATGACGCACAAGGTTGTGTCTGATGTGAAGCAGGACAGACTCCAACTTCCTCTCAGCTCTGCTAACGTAAAAACCCACCTGCGTTGATGCAGTGGCCAGGCAGGGCTCTGAGTACAGCAAGAAGATCCAAATGGTTTGTTGCTCTTCACAGCTGTATCTCTTACAGCATCCCCACAAGATTCCTTCTGTCACTGAATGAGAGTTGGAACCCTTTTCTAGGGAGGATTTGTGAGCCTGGGCCACCACCTGTGGAGGTAGTGATGGACTTCAACCTTCAAACCAACTTCTCCATGACAAGCTGGAACATTTTGCCCTTCTCTTGGGTTCCCACTGTTAAACTAGGAGAGGAAGAACCCTGAATACCTCCTGGTATTCATCTCTCTCCCTTGCTATTAATTATTCCATCCCTCCTATGTGTCCTGCTGTGGCACAGCAGGGTCTGGAAACCCAGGTCTCTCTGAGCTGTGCCATCACACTAAATCCTGCCCAGCTTCTCCCATCACGCCTGATTCCCAGTACAGTGGAGCCGAACAAAAGCTTGTGCCAAAGCAAATAGCTGCCTTAGCAGGGTTTGGTTTGGAGCTTGACTGTCGGTTTTAGAGCCACTGTGCTCCAGCTCCCAGCCTTTAATTCACCACGGCCAAAATACAGTGACCCCGTGTAAAGCAGAGGGTGTAAAACCAAAGACTGTGAAGAGGAGAACTCTAATGTACGTCTGCTTGGCTTTTCTTTTAATTTTTTTTTTTTGATGGTGGTGGTAAGGCTTTTCTGGAGAGAGACTCAAAGCTACAAAGTACCGAAGTAGGGAGGTTACTCATTTTCAAGAAGCAAGTTACACTGAAGGCAAGCTTTGGTCTGAAATGGTGGGGTATGGAGAGAGGTATATAATTCCGGTTGGATGGTAGAAAATGTGGTCAGCCATACGTGGAAGCAGCCCCTAAATAGAAGTCTTCAAGCAGGGTGGGGTGATGTTTTCTCTGAGGCCCCGAGGCTTTGCAAGGGCACTGGGTTGAAAGATAATCTGTGTGCTGCATCATGCAGGAATAGGGAGTTTCTTGGGGGAAAACATGATTTACAGGGAGCTTCTTGGCTCAGCACCAGTTCCAGACCATAATGGCATGGCTTCAGTATACATATGCATATACAGCTTATGTATATACTGAACAACCTGTGGCAAACTGGCAGACTGGGTGCAAGGTGGTTTCCAGAAGGTGCCTGTAGCATTCCTGGCTGAAATCATGGAGCAGACTGAAAACCACATACAACTTTTCTGCTGCGGAGGACAGGCAATCCCTGTCCCAGGGTGGGCTGAAGGTGTAGGGTGAGGTGGGTGGGATTTGGAGAGCTTAGGTTTGGGTGCCTGGCTCCCTGGGGTGTGTAGGGAGGTGGTGGATGGGAGATAGGGCAGCAAATAAAAGCAAACCCTTTTCTGTGGGATTCTGGGTGCTGAATTTGCAGGGGTGCAGGCATCCAGCCCCCTGCAGGGATGCCCTGGCTTCCTCCATCCTGGTCCCCATGGGTGGGCCTGTCCTGCTTCCTTCCCTGCCCTCTAACGTGAAGAAATACCCCCTTGGCATCCCTCCCCGTGCCTGGCATCAGATGGTATGTTAATCTTCCACTCCACTAATTAAACACATTTAAGGAGCTGCTCTGAGCTGTGACAGCGCTTATGCTCCTGCCACTCAGGGTGCACCATTTCGGGTGCCTGTGGCTGTATTACCAAATGTGTCCCCCCACCCCCTGCTCTGTTCACTAATGCTGTGATGTGTGTTGGCACTACCTGGCCAGATTTGTCCCAGGGAGGAGAGGAGAAGCCCCCCAGACCTTCTGCCTTTCCTCTGTCCCCATCCCCTCCCAGCCATGGGCTGAAATCCAGTGGCTTTAAAGGTGGGGGGAGCAGGGGTGGGAGGTCTTGGCAAGATGAGAGGATGAAGGTTGCCGTGCTGGAGACCTGAAAGGAGGACGGTTAAATTGGTGTGGGAAGATTAATGGTGGTTTTTCTTTTCTTTTTCTGTCTTTAATGCTGGTAGAGGCCAGAATGGGGGACAGACAGCACACAAGTTTGCTTTTCACACCGTGTGTCTGGGGCTCGGCCAGCCTCACTGCTGGCTGCTCCTGGCTCTGGGGGTGCCTACCCATGCTCATCTCCCTTCCCCTGGCTATGGCTAAAAGGTTTGGAGGGAGGGGAAAAAACCCTAAAACAAAATAAAGGCCCCTGGGGCAGCCTTGGTGCATGCTGTGGCAGTGAGGGGCTGCACTGGAACAGTGGGGCAGGAGGAAGCACCCAGCAGCATCCCCAGCTTCCCTGGTCCCCACCAGCTTGCTATTCACTTTCCTGACTTGCCAGTCGTGGGGTTTTCTGTACCCCTCTGAGCTGAGTCCCCTTTGGAAAACTGCTTTGCTGTCCTTAACCTTCCTGTTCCCTGTCTCAGTGGCACCTCACTTCAGCCCAATTCACATCTTCTCCTTGGTGAGGTTAACTTTGGTCCTTGTTTCATTAACCTGAGACATCCGAGCCTACCCGCAAGCATCTCCCCGCTGCCCACAGCCGTTTTAATCTTTATTTATTTTTAAAAACGTTCTGTAAGTACCAGCAAGGACAGCATTTTCAAGAGCTCAGTCCCTCTCCCTGCCATCATGAGTACCCCAGGAGCTGCTGCCCTGGTGTCTTGGTAGCCAGCATGTGCTGCAGAGTGCTCGGTCTCACTCCTACAGTGGATTTGGGGATTACCTCCCATTCCTTTGCTAGTGCCAGAGGCAAAATCCTCCACAGGAGCATCAAGGCCACGTTTTGCACACAGAATGTGCATCCCTGCCCCACACACCATTCGGGGACTGCTTTTCCCCTCCTCCATCAGAGCTGGTCTCAGCTTCGTTCAACCAGAACAAGCGGCAAATTAACCTGACCTAGATCTGTAGAACCACAGAGACCGATGGGTTTTGTGTGCCCTCAAAAATCTGCGCTCTAGAGGCAACATGGAGAGAAATCTTGTCTATTCCCAGGCAGGAGAAATAGCTGCTTATTTATAACAGCTTATTTATAACTGTCTGGTAACCTGCTCCTCATCCCCCAGCCATGCAAAGAGCACACCCTCCTCCATCCTGCTTTTTGTCCTTGTGCTGAGAACAGCCCGCAACATCGGCCAGGTCTCCCCATCCATCGCGATGCTGCTTCCTTCCAATTCCCAGTAACCAGCCCCACGCTCACCCAGAGCAGAGGCATGCTGCCCCACAGCTCATCGCTGCTGGGAAACCTCCATGGGAATTCCTTCTGGGCCAGGAAAACACCCTCAGTGGCTACTCCTCGGGGCTGGCTGCAGGCATCGTGCACTGGCCCAGCAATTGGGAACCTCTCAGCCCTGGTGCTCCAGTGCTGTCCAGTTTGATGGCTGCTCAGCTCCTGACGAATGGGACCGGCTCGATCCTGGTGCAGCCAGCCCGTTGCCATGGCAATGGCAGGATATTGCTTTCTTAGAGCCTCCTCGCTCGCACAAAGCCAGCCGCCAGCTTCCAGCTTTGCTTAGCATGGGGATGTGTGCTGCATACCAAGCGCTCCTGGCTTTCCTTCCTCCGTCCCTGGCTGGGAACCGGCTCTGGAGCATGCGGGTAAGAAGCGGCAGGAGCCGGAGCTCCCTGCCTCTTTCCCACGGCTGGAAAACCCCAGGTCTTGGTGGCTGCCTGCTCCGCCTCTTCCTCCAGGTGTTCCTGCGCCTGTCCCTCCTGTTTCTTATTTCCTCCATGTGTTTCATCTGTAAAATACAGCTTGTGCTGGGTTTTTTCCATCTCATGGCCTAAGTGGTGCCAGTTACTGCTTCCCAGTTAGTCTGGCCAGAACAGCCTGAGCCCAAGCAGCATCTCAGAGCTGGGGCTTGGCACACAGCTCCGGGAAGTTAAAAGAATCATGGTATGGTTTGGGTTGGAAAGGACCTTAAAGACCATCCAGACCCACACCCTGCCCTAGGCAGGGACACCTCCCAACAGACCAAGTTGCTCAAAGCCCTATTCAACCTGGCCTTGAACCCCTCCCAGGGACGGGGCAGCCACAGTTTCTCTGGGCAACCTGGGCCAGAGTCTCGCCACCCTCACACCAAAGCATTTCTTCCCAAGATCTCATCTCAGTCTCCCCTCTAGCAGTGTAAAACCCTTCCCCCTCATCCTATGTCTCCCCTCCCTGTTCAAGAGTCCCTCCACAGATTTTTCTGGAGCCCCCTGAGGGACTGGAACAGGCTTTAAGTTCTCCCCAGAGCTTTCTCTTCTCCAGGCTGAACCCCCCTAACAGCCTGTCCTCACAGCAGAGGGGCTCCTACCCTTGCAGCACCTCCATGGCCTCCTCTGGCCCTGCTCCAACAGGTCCACGTCCTTCTGATGTTGGTAGCCCCAGAGCTGGAGGCAGCACTGCAACGGAAGTCTCCCCAGGGCAGAGTAGAGGGGCAGGATCCCCCACCTTGCCCTGCTGGTCACACTGCTGGGGGTGCAGCCCAGGATGTAGTGGGTTTTCTGGGCTGCCAGCGCATTATGCATTAAGTTTAATGATCTGTCCTCACATTATAAGAACCATTTCTAAATGCTCAGGAGGCAGCAAGGATGACTGCTGTTTCCTGATGCTGTGTGAGCCACTGGTGAAGTCCAGGCTGGACCACAGCCCAAGGGTTTGGCTGGTTGGGTGGACTGTAGGGGGGTATCATGGCAGCACTGAATCCAGCAGGCTGGCAACCATAGGTGGCTGGTTCCTGTGGTACATCAGCCTTGTGTTGATACAGCCTTGGCGTGGTAGGAAATGTCATCCTGGTTGTGTTCGCACATGTGCTGGGTTGGGCAAAATCAGTAGCTTGGACAAGAGTCCCGGCTCTCACCCCCCTGCTTGCCCTGGTAGCCAATCCCTGGGTCTCTTTGGCATTTTAGCCAAAGACAATGAAAGTTGGAAATCTCCACAGGGTATTGTTTCCGCAGCTGTGAGAGCTTGAGACCCAAATTAGTGCCTTCCCCTGCTGGAAAGCTACGAGTTCATCTGAGCCAGATGATTAGTCACTATAGAATCTACAGAGGTCTTCAGGAGCCCTGGCATCCTGAGCTCTGCTAAGGGCCATCCTCCACTAGAAATGAAACGGTACTGGCTTGGTTTTATCTGAGCCATGGATGCTTGAAAGCTTCGGGAAGAGGGAGAACTGAGGTCTCTACCATGGTCTGCGGAGCCCCTTGCCTGGAAGAGGATGAAGGCTAGTGGTGGCGGTGACCTCTGGTGCTGGCAATGAGGGCCCATCCTTGACAGCATCACGGAGGTGCCCTATTCTTTGGGGAAAACAGCAGAAGTTGTTGTCTTCTTTTTTCCTTTCCCTCCCCTGGGGAGCTGCGAGCTGGAACTTAATCATGTATATAGGCACAGGGGTCTTCCTGAGAGTGCTGGAATCTCATGATGCTCACAGCAGGCTGCGTCCCCAGCTCTGCACAGCAGCCTGGACACCACGCTGCCTGCTCAGAGGCTGCTGGGGGGCTTGAAAATCAACCCTAATTTCACACAAAAAAAGAACATCCTAAGATATCTGCAACAGAAACCCAGGGGCTGCTCTTTTTGATTTTCAGGGGTCGTATTTTTGAGTTCTGCCTAATCAAAAAAATACATAATTAGCTTCTTTTTTTTTTTCAGGGGTAAAGGGTGGGGGTTTTTTTTGGTAGCTCAGAAGCTCAAACTCCCATAGAACTGCAGCTCCTCAAAGAGATGCCTTGTGGGAAGACGTGGAAAGCCTAGGATGCTGTGCTGGTGGTCAGGGATGTGCTTTGCTGGATGCTGGTGGGTTGGATGTGGCAATCGGCCCTTTTTGGCAGCATTTCTGATCTGCACAGCCCTGTCACGCTCAGAGCATTAGGGATGGCTGCTGAAACACTGACACCCAAGGACGTTTGAATGAAGGGGGACCCAAAATAGCCTGAGACATGAGAAGGGTTGAGGACAAAAAAAACCCTCAACCCACCCTGTAATAACTTCTCCAGAAATGCTATATATAGTCTAATTCAGTGATTTCTGGAAGGAAAGAGCTATAAAATCCAAATGGCAGCAAAACCTGCAATGGGGTGCATCCCTGAATGGGGCAAGCTGGGGGCACTGGGGGGCTACTGTTTGCCCCTGAGAGCATCCACACACTTCTGCGGGGGTTGTCGCACATCAGTGGTTATGAAGAAAAGTGGGGAAGACCAGTGGTCCCCAAAATAGGAAGAGAGAGAAGCAAACCCTGCTTCCAGTTGCATAAATTTGGTTTAATTGGAACTCACAGAGCAAAAAATGGTGTTTTTTTCGCCCCTTTTCTCTTTCTCGCCCCATCCCTTCTGCAATCATTTGAAATTTCTACTGTATACTTCATAGGTAGCCCTCTTTTCCCAATGCTTTTCACCAGGATTTGCTGTTTGCTTCCCATGTCACTCTCTCTGGACATGAGTTTGGAAAGGAGAGCTTGCCCCTGTGCATGGCTCACTGGACGCATCCCTCTCTCTGCAGGTTATCCTGAAGGATCTGGAGGTGCTGGCCGAGATCGCTTCTTCCCCAGCAGGACAGACAGAGGGTCATGGTCCCTCCGATGGCTCCGATGTAGGACCTGGCCCAGTGGAGCTTCACATCCCAGCTAGGGCAGGCCAGCTGAGCTCATCTGGTGAGTGCCACAGATTCATGCCTCCCTGCTCCCTGGGCTCTCTCAGTGCTTGGTGGTACCAGTCAGATTTGCTGGGACAAGGAGAAACCTTTCTTGCAGTGATAAATCATGGAATGGAATGGGTTGGGTTGAGTTGGAAGGGACCTTAATCGCTTCCAATCCCTTAATCCAGTCCCACCCCTTACCATGGGCAGAGACACCCCCCACCAGACCACATTGCTCAAAGCCCCATCCAAGCCGGCCTTGAACCACTCTAGGGATGGGACAGCCACAGCTTCTCTGGGCAACTTGGGCCAGGAAGATCTCATCTGGAGATCTGGAGATCTCATCTCAATCTCCCCTCTTCCAGTGTAAAACTATTTCCCCTCGTACTGTGGCTCCCCTCCCTGATCAAGGGCCCCTTCCCAGCTTTTCTGGAGCCCTTTGAAGGGTCTCTAAGGTCTCCCTGGAGTCTTTTCTACTCCAGGCTGGAATTCCCCAACTCTCTCAGCCTGTCCTCACAGCAAGGGGTCTCCAGCCCACACAGCATCTCTGTGGCCTCAATATCAGTATATTCGTTCCCAGATGGCATCACTTGGGGATTGAGTGCCATGGCACAGGCCAGGGAACTGTCTCTTTCCTCTAGCTTGTGTTTTGGGGGTTTAGCAGCAGGATGCTGCAGTAGCTGGTGTGGAGGAACGTCATTATTACCGTCCTATTTCTGACAGTACCTTGCGTGCCAGCCTCTTCTCTCTTTGTAAAAGCCCTCAGAGCCCAGAAATGGCTTCAAGATAAGATGCTGGCTGCAAGCCTGGGTGCCCAGAACACAAATGGATCTAAGAGGGTTCAGTCTGTGCTTATGATATTGTCTCTTCAAGGCTTCTTGTGTTGACTATGAACTGCTTCACTGCTCTGAATGTCTGGTAGGACCTCAAAAGAGAGATAAAGAAGGACAATCCTATTTTCTGGTGGCTTCGGGGTTAAAAAAAAAAAAAAAAAAAGCTTTTATTAATCATCCTGGCACATCGGGAAGGTTTTTTTCCACCTTCCCTTGTCTGTGGTTCATCCTTTGCAGTTCCTTGGCTGCCCCTTCTCCTCTTCTGCTGCTATTTAAGGGCCTCCCCGTTGTACTGCCTGGGCCAGGTTGTCCCAGCCAAAAGCACGTTTCATGGCAGCTTTGGATTGCAACCCCAGCAGGGAGCCAAGACTGCTTTTCCCTGCTCAGGATGCAGCCACAGGGCCTCACAAGTCAGGAGGCTTTGCTTTCCGCTCCCCAGGCTCTGTTTTCTCCAAAGATCCCACTTCACTCACCTCATCCTGGGTTTACAAACATCCACACCAGCAACCAGCTCAGCTTTGGGCTTGTTTGGGTCGGGGGGGTTGGGGTTGGTTTTTTTATATATATCTCCCTGGCTGTAGCCAGGCTCTGCAATGATGGAGGGTGGCCGGCGACCTCTCCAAGCCCTCTGCAAGTCTCATCCATCCTCCCAGTGTCGGAAAGTCCTGGGTGGAGCAGCTCCTGCAGCGCTGGCTGAGCAGCCAAGGAACTACAGTTTCAGCTCGCGCTGACGGTTGTCTGAGGTTTCCTTCCTTATGGAGGCTCTAAAAATAGCAGGCAGGATGGCGTGGATCCGAACGGCTGCCGTGGCTCCTCTGAGCTCTCTGGAAGAGCAACTTGGCTTCACTTCTTCTAAGTTTAACATTTGAAAAGCAGCTGGCTCTCCCCATGTTGAGCCAAATCTTCAGAAGATGGAGCTCCTGTTGTCCCACTGCAGGGCAACTCACCCCCCACACAGGTCCTCGAGGGCTCTGGCTTCATCACCTACTTTCCTCTTCCTGATAATGAGGCACAAAAATTGGGTTTTTTTGAAATTTATTTGGGGCTTAGCTTTGCACAGCTCTTGGCTTTTACCCAAAAGCAGATGGTTTTTTGGGGTAGGGGAAAAGGAGCCAGTTTGTTGGCCTCGGACATTTAAGGCGGACGCAGTCCTGTCTGGCTCTGACCACCCAGGGCTGAGCATGGATTGGCTGCTGGGCTCTTTTCCAGGGAAATGAGGGTTCACAGCTTGGCCAGGACCCTTCTGGAAAAGCAGAGGCTCTGGGAAAAGACTCTTTTTGTTGGAGGCAGGGGGCAGGGGGGGAGCAGGGAGGTGCTTTTTCTGTCTCAGGAAGGTGGCCAGTGGCAGTCCCTATGTCCGTGTGGTCCCAGTGAGAGCAAGTGAACCCAAATTCTGCACTGCAGGCTGATGTGTTTGTGGGTACAGCCCTTCCCAGGCTAAAAGCAGGAGGTGCTGTTACTGTGGCAAGGGTCTCTCCCTTTCTGGGGGTCACTGGTTTTGTATTGTCATATATCACAGAATATCAGGGATTGGAAGGGACCTTGAAAGATCATCTAGTCCAATCCCCCTGCCAGAGCAGGAGCACCTAGAGCAGATCACACAGGAACACATCCAGGCGGGTTTTGAGTATCTCCAGAGGAGACTCCACAACCTACCTGGGCAGCCTGTTCCAGTGTTCAGTCACCCTCACCGTAAAGAAGTTTTTTCTCATATTTAAGTGGAACCTCCTCTGTTCCAGCTTGCACCCATTGCCCCTTGTCCTATCATTGAACGTCACTGAGAAGAGAATATGGGAGTATTCCCCAAGCAGACCTCCTAAGATAGTTTGGAGAAGCTGTGACTGCTCCATCCCTGGAGGGGTTCAAGGCCAGGCTGGATGGGGCTTTGAGCAACCTGGTCTGTTGGGAGGTGTCCCTGCCCAGGGCAGGTGGGGGGACTGGATGGTCTTTAAGGTCCCTTCCAACCCAAACCATTACACGATTCTACAATGCTATTAGATGGGAAGCTGCAGGGTATCAGCACTTCTCCCTGGGGTTAAACTGCTCCATGCTCTTCATCCCACTTCAGACTGAGATGCCATCAGGGCAGGCAGTGGGAGGAGAGCTGAGCCATATCAGGTCTGCTCCTGTCCTACTCCTGATGCCTATCTGAGCATGCAGTTGGTGGCTTTGCAGGTAAACTATGGGCACCCTTAAACTTGTTGAGCTAGCAGCAGGTTTCCGTGCGCTGCAATGCCGGTGCTCCAGGCTTTGCCACCCGTGCAGTGAGGGGAGGCGGAAGGGGCCAGTGCCCCCGTGGTCTTTCCCTGGCTTCCTCCCTCTCCCTTTCTTCCCTCGGGATGTGTTTATGCAGTTGTTTCCCTGCCATTGAGTTTGGTTTCCTTCAGATGCCGGTTGATTAGTCAGGAAAGCCGTGTCCCACTTCCGCAGCCCGTTCCCAGCTCCAGTTTTTATTTAGCCACTTTGTTCTCCAGTTAATGTAAGGTCAGTTGGCCTCCACGCCTTCTCCAAACACAATGAGCCAGGGTCTGCCTGGCCCGGCTCTGCCTGGAAGGCCCAAAAATCTCTCCCCCCAACCCACTCCGACTGCCCTGGGAGAGGGTGGCTAGGTGCTGAACTCCCCAAGCCTGTCCTTGGTTGTCCTCTGCCCATTTCTCGGGGACAAAGTTTGGAGGGCTGTGCCCAAGAGCTTCCCGCTCCTGGGGGTGATGATACAAGCACCCACACGGTTTGTACAATGGGAATCCAGCACCTGCTTTGCTTTGGAAGTGTTTTGCCACCCATGTAGAACTTGAGACAAGTAGCAGATGGCTCAAGAGTTTGTCACCAAGGCCAGCAGTGCAAGGGAGGGGATTTCCCTGGCTTCCTCCCTCTACTCCGCTCTGGGGAGACCCCTGCTGCAGGGCTGCCTCCAGCTCTGAAGCTAGCAACATCAGAAGGACGTGGACCTGTTGGAGTGGGGTCATAGGAGGCCATGGAGATGCTGCGAGGGCTGGAGCGCCTCTGCTGTGAGGACAGGCTAAGAGAGGGTTCAGCCTGGAGAAGAGAAAGCTCCGGGGAGACATTAGAGCCCCTTCCAGTCCCTGAATGGGCTCCAGGAAAGCTGGGGCAGAACTCTTGATCAGGGAGGGGAGACATAGGATGAGGGGGAAGGGTTTTACACTGCTAGAGGGGAGACTGAGATAAGATCTTGGGAAGAAATGCTTTGGTGTGAGGGTGGTGAGACTCTGGCCCAGGTTGCCCATAGAAGCTGTGGCTGCTCCATCCCTGGAGGGGTTCAAGACCAGGCTGAATAGGGCTTTGAGCAACCTGGACTGTTGGGAGGTGTCCCTGCCCAGGGCAGGGTGCTGGTTTAGATGACATTTAAATGTCCCTTCCAACCCAGACTCTTCAACAATTATTTGCTAGCATAGATGCAATTCCTCCAGCCCGATCTCCAACTCTGCTCTTTTTGGGAGGAGAAAGCCCCCTCCAAGAGGATGCCAATACCATCTGCCACCTTGTACGGGTTAGCTTCTACACACATCTCTTCCTTCCTTTCTCCACAGCTTTGTCAGTAGAAGTGGTTATGACCCTTTGTTTCGCAGGAGGCACTTTCCTTTCCGGCTCAGTCCAGTTTGTCCCACCTGGCTTCCTGGTGGGATGGTGGTGGACCCTTTGGGCACCTCACACAACAGAATGTTTACAAGGAGGCTGACTCCATATGTGGGCATGCTAACATGCCCAGGGTCATTACTCTTAACCAGGAGCAATGAAGTTGGTGGATTACTCCTGAGAAGGCTGCTAAAAGTCCCTGAGAAATGTAGTCCATTGAGTTCAGACTTGCTGTATCCCCACCAGAGAACATGCAGCCCTCCAGAGCCTGGACCAAACTTGAGGTGTTCTGTGACAGGGCTTTCCTGTTGACATCCTTTTGAGGGATTTTGTTCTTTGTGAGCCAAACCAGTCTCTCTATGTTGTTTCTTGCCTCATTTGTGGAATTACAGACCTGGAGAGGTGGCAGTGTAGGCCAAGATGGTATTGGAAACATCAGGCTGGCCTGTGAAAACACCAGGCCAAGAGTGTGGAGTCTGCGGGGTGATGTGTGGAAGGTAGGAGAGAAAAGTTGGCCCATTGTTGGATTGCTCAGATCTGCTAAACTGGCATTTCCAATGGTAGGGGAAGGTGAAGGTGCTCATCTCCTCAAAAGGCAAGGAGACAGCTGACATGACGCAATGGACTGCTTGGTCTCGAAGGAGCCAGTTTCCAAGGACTTTCATGGAATGAGGAGTGTGGCAGAAAGGAATAGGAGCCCAGCAAGCAAGAGAGGAGAGAGCTGGGGCTCCCAAGTGCTTGAAGGTCAAGGCTCTGCTTCCTGATGGTTGGTAGTTCTGCCATCTCCTTCCCTACTGCCATGGAGCTGTGCATGAGGGTTGACCTTAAAAACACTGTTCTGCTTCTTGGAGAAATGAGGAGTTAGAAGAAAAGGGTGATTTGGATGTTTTCCTGCATGCTGTGAAACTGCAGTGCTGGGATGATGTGAAAAACCTCAGGAGAGACTGTCTAAACCATAGACATAACTCACCTGGCATGCCTTCGGGTATTGATCCCTCTTGAGGCTGTTACAGTGTGTGGCCAGCTGGAAAGGCTGGGAGTTCCCAAATAAAAGCTGGGATTACTGGTCTGTAGGAGCTGAGACAGGAGAATTCAGTGATGTAGATAAGATCACTCCTGGCTGAACACCCCCTGTGGATATTGCAGGCAATATTGGTGCAGAAATGGCCTGGCGAAGCCCATTGCTGATCATTCCCACTTGCAGGTTGTCTTCCATCTGCTCCCCCTTTTTGTCCTGTAGCCTCAGACAGCTCTAAACTCGCCACAAAGCTTAACCACTCCTGCTTTTGCAGCTCTGCTGGGTATTTTCTCCTCCTGAGCTCTACCCCTGCTGCATTTCTGCTTATTGATTTACCTTAACAAAGAAAAATGAGCCAGTAGTGGATTTCCATCCTTCCCAGGAAACCCACGGGTGCTATCAGTGCTTCTGCCTCCCTCCAGGACAGGCACAAGCCCCCCTCTGAGGAGGATCCAGAGCATCAGTGCAGCCAGAGCCTAATTTGATATCAAAATACATACCCCGGCCCATCTGGGGACCCCTTTTGGGGCAGGATGCTGAAGTCTCAGGAATCACATATTCCCTTCTCTCTAGACACATAGGAAGGGGGGAAGCATCGGTGTGCCTGGACAGCCCTGTAGAAGTGGGCTGAGCACAGCCCCTGCCCGTGCAACTCCTAATTTCAGGGGTTTATTTCCTCAGCAGCATCCTGTGCTCTGGAGAGGGGAGATTTTGCAGGGCCCAGCTGAGCTGCCGACACGTCCACATCTGTTTCCAGCTACGCCCTGCGCCGGCTTGGTTGGTTTTTTTTTTTCTCTGAAGGGAGAGAATGGAGGATTTGCCTTTTTTCCGGCTCTATTTTTACCCTGCTCCACGAGGCTTCGCTGCCCCATGTTTGCAAAAGCTCAAATTCAAAACATCCTGGGGAGGACGGGGGGAAGAAGCCAGCACAGATTCCCACATTGCGGCCCTGGGGATTTCACCCAGCTCCATCTGGCAGTGCTGAGTCCCATGGTGCCAGCGCTGGAGCCCAACCCCGACTCATGGACCAGCTCCATCTGCCACCAGGTTTATCCCAGCATTTCCCAGAGGAGCCAAGGGAGATCATTCTCCTGGATCGGCTGGAAACGTGATGCCCCAGGGAAGACACTCGGATGGGGAAGGATGCTCAGCCCCACCAGCTCTTAGCTCAGCCCCCTATATCCGAGCTGAAATTGCTTCAATTAGGGATTGCAGTAAATCATTTTAGCTAACCCACCACAAATACCCTTGTGGATACTCTTTAAACAGCTTACCCAGCTTTAGCTTGCTTCGGAAAGAAATCAATTCCGGTCCAATCTTATTTAAATTTGGTTTAAATGAAGTTAAGCAAGTCCACACCGGTTTTAATTAAGACCAGTTTGAGACCAATTATGGCAAATTAGTGGAAGTTGCATTTTATGCCAGGGTGAAGTTCGGCACTTTGTGGCCAAAGTAGGAAAAGCCGAGTTTGTGTCGGAGTCAACCAGACATCTCCCCCCTCTTCCCGAGCAATTTGGGGACACTTTGGCCACTGCAGGTCTCACGACGGCTCAGCCAGACAGCTCAAATGTTCCAGGCTGCTACACAATATATATTTATAAGGGCCTTAATATAGATCCCTAATTGCCTGTCTCAGTTGATTTATAGCATGGCCACAGCAGTAACGGCCCCTGCGCACTTGGGGACGCACCAGGGGGTTTGGCAGGAGTTTCTGCTCAAGCTGGCACCTATGGGTGGGGGGATGACGGATGCTGGTAGTGTAAGAAGCCCACTCATGTTCCTGGCTCTAGCCCAGGCTGTGAAGCTTGCCTCAGGGAAGGATTTGTTAGTCCAGCATCCCAGGAGGTTGCTGTAGTCATTGGGAAAGGTCCAGGCTGGCTGGGTGATGCATTGTGGCCACAGAGCTGCAATTTCCACCTGCATTTCTGTTTCCACCCACTCTCATTTCACTGCTCTGACGCTCCCGTGGGCCCGAAATTCCCATTTGTGCCCATTATAGCTGATATCTGGGCTGGCTTTCGTCATTCCTCTGAGCAGGAATCTTTTTTCTTCCAGCTTAAAAAAAAAAACCCAAAGCAGCAGAGCTGTGACATGCCACCAGCCCCTCTCCGGGTACGTTAACAGCCGATCTGGCAGGTTACGGATCTGCAAAATCTCGCTCCGGGGGGAAGCAGGGAGAGGTGCAAGCTTCAATTAATTAAGCCACACAGTTTTCATAACACTTTCTCCCTCTGCTTGTCTCTCACGCTTCCTAGAAACACTTTGTCAAGCTGCTCCTACGGTTCTGTTGAGCCGGGGATGCCGCCGTGCTGAGCTATAACCCAAAAAGGGCTACACTGGGAAAGGTTACACAGCAGCAAAAGAGGTGCCAGCCGCTTCCGAGACATCCTGTAACAACCTGTAGTTTGGGAAGTTTGGAGGACTGGGAGGGTTTGCACGAGAAATGTTCTGCCTGCCAGGAAGATGTCTTGGCCTTCTAAGCTCCAGCTGAGATTTGGTTGAGTTTCTTTGCAGCCTGGGAGACTCCCACACACTGGGTTCTCACCCCCAGAGTTATCCCTGGAGGGCACTGCTGGCAAAGCTGGTCCAGCACGCCATGCTGCAGTGGAAACCTTCCTTAAGGAACAGGCAGGCTCCGGGTGGGCAGGAAAGGGAGAACTGGTGCTTTTTGAGTTCGGTCTTGATGCTCCCAGGGGCAAAGGATGATGAAGCAGCTCCCTGGGGCGTGCAGACAGTCACATAGTGCTTTTGTCTTGGAAAAAAAAAAAGCAGGGCTAAGACTTGATTTTACCACCTCTGTGTCCCAGTTCCTCCTTGCTCCCAGCTCCCTGACCCACTGCTCAGATTCCCCCAGGCTGGGCAAGAGGTTCAGAGGTTTGAGGGTGAGTTGATGGAAGAAGATGACAGGACTGGAGGCTGGAGGTTGATCGTCCGGCAGATCACAGCTGGGATCTCATCTCTAAGGTCATTCTGGTTTATGGAAACCTAGTTAACTCACCAGGTCCTTCCAAGTCTCCATTCTGAGATGCTAGAGATGCAGCACCACCTCGGGAGTGTGGATCTGAGGGGGTATCTGACTGGTCGGTTTTGCACCATCATTCCCAGCCACACAGCTTTGTCCTATGCACAGGGCTGCTGGCACCCCAGCAACAGGAGCACTGGGACCTGTCAGGGAGGAGGAAAATTGCTGCCACCTCCTCTTTTTCTCTTGGGATGCACGTTGGGTTTTGGCTGTCTCTCGAAGGCATACCAGGAGGTAGTAAGGTACCAAGCTGACTTTCCTGTGCAGAGGGATCGCGGGGTAGGAGCTGCAGAGGGACCGGTCCCACTAGCAATGCTGTCCTTGACGCTGTGGGGGTCAGAGACACAATTTTTGGGGTCCTGAGAAGGGAGAAACTCCACAATCAGACCTTCCCTTGGACAAGCTGTGAGGTTGGGGTGTTACTCACTGGTGGGGGTGAAGATGTGATGCCCTGCCTACTGCTCGCTCTCAGCTTGCAGTGCAGCTCTGCTTTAGATACTTAGGCACTGCTGGACACATGGGCCAAACAAAAAAAATATACCACTTTTGAAGCTTTGAAAGATGGTTTCCATCTGCTCTTCACCTCCCCTCACCACCTCAGCACCAGGAAGAAAACCAGCACTTGCTTTTGAGGCTCTGCCTATTTTCACCCTGGGTCCTCCCTGCCCTCGAACAAACCCACCTTTGTTTTTGGAGCACATTGGCTCAGCTGGATGCTTTTTTCTTTTTTTATATATTTTTTCACCCGGATCATCTTCCCCACAGCTGAGGGGAAACACGATGCTACAGCAAGCACTTGTGCTCTGGGAGATGCCTGGTTTGGGGTTTCAGATGCACCAAGGCAGGGTGAACACATGGCCCCAGCGACCAGGTTTTGATCCAGACGACCTCATGTTTAATTTTCTTTTTTCTGTAGCTGTGTATGTTCTCTCAGATGCTAAATCCAGACCCTGACTGAGCCCACGTCTGTATCTTTGCAAATCACCAGGACGGGCAGGGTGGAAAACAGCCCAGTGGCTTTTCCATCAGCTTCCCTGGGCTTTGGCGGCTTGATTGCATCTTTAATTGGCCGCTCTGTACTCTGCTGAGTTTCAGTAGAAGCAGGCAATGTACATAAATCAAACATTTTGGGTTTCCTTCAGTGATCTTATGGAAATACTGATGGGGAGGAGTAACCTTGCTGTGTGACGGCTTCCCTCCTTACCAGGGTTAGACGTGGTCTTTCCACAGGCAAAACTGAGGGAGGGAGCTCCTCTCACTGCAAAGTCATCTTTTAAACCCTCTTTCCAAACATTTGCTTTGAGTGCTGTCCTGCTAAATAAACCATCTTCCCCACAGTTTTGCTGTGGGAAAAGCAATCTTCACCTGCTCCCGGCACTTGGAGGTTTGAAGGGTTATTTTGTTTCTAATGCTCTCCACATACCCTGAGCTTGGATGCCCCTTTGCCACCCTTCCCCAGCTACCTGCCCTCTGATTAGTGTCAGACCCAGTTAGGACATCTTACCAAGCAGTAGGGAGAGCTGCCTGTGGCAGCATCCCATGTACCTTATGACCTGCTTTAACATTTTGCTGTTATATGAGCAACAGGAGCCCCTTGAGCAAATTTATGGCCCTGAGAGGGTGCAGAGGGGGACACTGGCTGCTTGGCAGAGGCATTGGGCAGAGCATTTTGCCAGCTCTGGGTGACAGGAGGGTGCAGAAAATCCCTTTACCGCACCACTAGAAATCCTGTGGCCCCAGGTGAAGTGTGAAAATGCAAAATTGCTTCACAGGCTGGAGGTGCGTTGGATCTGGGTGGCTCAGAGCACATCTGGGTTCTCCGAAACACACCATCTCTCCTCTCTCCACTTTCACACCCTCACCTTCTCTCCCACCGTGGCACTTCCTGCACCCTCCTTTCTCAGAGAGTCTGGCCACTCTCCTTACCTTTATTTTTCTGCCTTTGAAAGTTACAGATGTGATCAGTGACGGATACTGCCTCAAAACAAAGCCTTCTTTGCCTTCTGGGCAGAAACGGTGGCTGCTGCAGAAGCAGGGATGCTCCAGGCTGGAGGGAGCACTGCTACTTCATGCTAGTCCCCCTTTCCCCAACCTTCAGCTGCTTTTGTTATCAAGGGGTTTTTGCAAACAGTGAAGAAAGAGAAAAAACATTTTTTGGTACAGTCTCTTAAGCCTGTGGCTCTGCTGTGGTTTGACTGGTACTTTACTCTAGCCCCAGGGCACGTTGTATGTGACACTGATGCACCAAGTGGCCCCTGCTCAGGGAAAATCATGTCACTGAGCGTAAACGGGTGGCCATGCTGACCGTGTGTGTCTGTGGCTCTGCACACCCAGGCTCAGGCATCTGGTACGTGTGGCTAGATTTAAGGCTCTTCAGTTCACCAGCAATGTGGTTTTTGGGGTGAGTGTACATCCTGTGTCTGAGGAGATGGGATTGCCCATCATTTTAGAGCCTGGGACACCCCTTCTCCTATCAGCTATTGAAGCTGAAGGGTTGTGGGATATCTCCCAAAAAGCCCACTTCCCAGCCATGTGCTGCTTCAGGGACTGGAACCATCACAGGATGCTTTCCCCTGGGATGGGGAGAGCTGCAGCAGGGCTGGCTCTGCTTGGACCAAGCAGATGCTGGTATACGAGGCTTGGCAATCTTTGTGCCCCAGCCCCGCTTTGCTCAGTGCTACGACCATATTTTGGTTGTCTGCTCTGTGATTGAGACTTTTTTGGCAGGGGGACCCTGGCCACTAATTTGCTCTCCCGTTCCCCTGCCTCCCCAGGTACCAAAGGCTTGGAGTGCTCGCCCTCCACACCCACCATGAACTCCTACTTCTACAAGTTCATGATCAACCTGCTCAAGCGCTTCAGCAGCGAACGGAAACTCCTGGAGACCAGAGGAGCCTTCATCATCAGGTCAGAGCACCCCACCAGCCTCCCCCAAGCCCCCCAGCACCCCCAGCCAGGTGTGATGGGGATGACAGGGCCAAGCAGCCCATGGTCCAAGCCTCCCTTGTTCATCCAGATGGTTTCAGAGCAAACGAGACTTGCCTTTCACATGTCGAGGCACCATATTTCTCGCTCCCATCCCCAGAGGCAAAGTAGCTCCTTATTAAATTGCATTGTCAGAGCCCATTTCATTAAGAAACAACTAAACCAGCCGGTGCATGATGGCTTGGGCTCAGAGTGCCAAGTTGAGTGAACCCCTCCAACCCAGCTCGGCGAGATGCTCGCCCAGCAAAAGCCGGGTTCCCTGAAACCACATTTCCCCCCTCAGAGTTGGTAGGTTTTGCTTTTGCTTCTGAAGAACCAGAGGCAAAGGCTGGAAAGCCGAGTGTTGTGGCAGCTGGCAGGGCATCATCCTCAATGCAATGAATTCCAGAGTAAACGGGACACCAATTCCTTGCCTTGCTGGGAAATAATAGGCTTAACGGTTGAGGCAAGGAGGGAAAATGGGTGAGGAGGGGGAAGGATTTTCCTCCCTTGCTTTTAGGGAGGTAGCATCCAGCTGAACATCAGGAGAGCGAGAAACCCAAACCCTGCTCCTGCGGGAGGCAAGAGCTGCCTCTCCGAAGGCACAGGGATGCACAAGGGAGGGGCCCCATCATTGTGCTTGGAAAACAAGGCATTCAGAGCTCCCAAAATCCACTCAGTTGCCACCAGATTCACCCCATCAATGATTAACATGGAGGTGAAGCATGGTGGGTTGCAAAAATAAGATGAAATGTGAGTAGGGCAGGGCTGCAGCCGCTGTTTGGGCTGCAGGGCAAGGATTTCAGAGATTCCCCCTCACTTGCATTAAATGTTGATGTAGTACCCCCCCAAAAAAAGTCTAGCTGAGCATATGGGTTTTTTTGCTTCTGATAAGACGCTGGAAAGGTATTTAATGCCGGACAGATGTGTTGCTGATGGACATGGGCTAGTGATGGTTTTGGTCGTGTGAGGTTGATGGTTGTACTCAATGATCTGAAAGGTCCCTTCTGAACTAGATGATTCTATGATGGGATTAACCATATGGGGGTCTAAGAATAGGGCAGAGGCAACATCCCATTCGTAACATCCCCTCTCTTTTCCCTGGTCTGCACAGTCCCAGGTTTGAGCATCCTTTGGCAGTGGAAGCAGCCCTATTCCTGCTTAGGGGAGCTGGGCAATTAGAACAGTAATGAGCGTGGGCAGAGTCCCATTTAAAAGCTTTCCTGTATCGCAGCGACCTCCAGTCTTTCCCTCCGGCTCAGGCAGGATGAGCCCTGGCCGGCTTTCCCAGCAGCCAGCAGTGCAGTGCGGTCAGCTCATGGCAGCTCAGCAAGCCAGGGCTTTTCATGGTGACTCATGCCCCAAAAAAATCCTGTAAAGCCAAAGAAAAAAAGTATATATGACTCTGTCCTTTGTCAAGGCATGTTGTGGCTCACACGGGGTAGAGGCAGGTCTGGAGCCAAAGTGGTGGTTCGGGGAAGGGTAAGCCATACCCTGGGGTGTAGTGATTAACTCTGGAACCTACTGATGGCAGTGGAAGTGCTGGTTTAGCTACATCTCTATTGCCTCCTGAAAGAGCAAGATGGGAACAGAGCGGGGAAAACTTTTACAGGGCTCTTTGGAAAAGACTGATCTCTTGCTGGAGAGCCCCAGTAAACGTGGGAGCCTCGTGCTGCTATTTTTAGCCACTTTTCAAATTGAAGCCGTATGTGCATTCCCACGTTCCATCCCGCCCTTGTCCACAAGCCAGCTCAGCTGTTGCGCACAGCGGGGTGAGAAGCCAACCTCGTGTTTGACTTTGGGAGATGCTGGTGATGTTTCATCCCAGGCTGGAAAGCACCAAAGGCATGCTTGAGGGAGCAGGAGGGTTCGTGTTAGAGCACAGTCCTCCCCCACCGCTACCGCAAGCCTTTTGCTCCCTTTGGAGCCATCATCTCCCCCTTTAGGACCCTTTCTCCTACCAGCCAGCCCAGGAATGGGGAAGCAGGGAAGGAAAACTGACCTGTTACGTTTAGACAATGATTTCCAGCTGAAGGATGAGTGCTCAGGGGAAAGGGAAACCAGGGACAGGGTTTTTATTAAAGCTCAGCACAGCAATTTTCTCCCTCATATTGCCAGTGGGCAAGTTCAAAGGTCTGTGAGATCAGGTGGAGGGTCTGCAGTTAAAAGTGGTTTATTTCTAACCCAGCCCAAGCTTGTTTCTGTCTGGTTGCTGACTCTGAAAGGACTTTAGTCTCTCTCCTGGTATGTCCTCAGAGTCCTGGAGGCAAAGGTTATGGTATATCATGTGCTTGAGGATGGGGCTGTGGTTTGAGCAGCAACCTCTGCAGGAGCCTGTGGAGGTGGAACCATCTCTTGCTTTTGTCCCACGATGTGCAGAGTTGCTCCAGTGCCTGCCCATCATGGGGAAATGGGTGGGAGAACCACCCACAGCCCTCCTGGGCAGAGGTGGGGGCTGTGATGGGTGGTCTCACCATCAGTGACCTTGGTCCCAAAAAAATAAACAAAACAGGAAAAGCTTTTAAAATAACAGGAAAAGCTCTAAAAGCTTCTGCTGTTCACTAGGAAAAATCCAGATCATTTCTTCTCTCTTGCCTGGGACCATCAGGCCAGGAGTAACCCAGCCCTGGCACATGATCCATCTGCCATGGTCCAAGAGATGCCCTTCTTGGTCTACCACCTTCTCCAGTGGGATCCAGCATGGCATCACCAGATCGAACAATGATGTGATGCCTCATTCATGCCACGGAGAGAGGGTGAGGCCCAGTAGGAGGAGAAGGGAAGGGCAGTATCAAGGAAAGAGCTCATCAAACCTGCATAGATGCGTCCTGAGCCCCGGGGTGAGGGATCCTCTTTGTGAAGGGATGTGCCAAGGGGGCTCCAGTGGTACGAATCACCCAGAGTCTCACACTTTCAACACCTCTTCCCTCAAGGAACCAATGAGGTGCAAAACCTGCTCCCGTGGTCTATTCCAAGGATTTTATTTTGACTTGGCATCACTTTCCTGTGTCACAGCAGATGGGGGTTCCTCTGGGGGTTGGTCTCTGTCGTGTGTCTTTTTTTCAGACTGGAAGCCAGTGAAAAACTCAGGATTCAAAGCTCTGCCTTTTCTTTTTGAGCCAGGCAGGCTCAAAGGTGGCTCCCAGAGGGTTCTTGGAGGCAGGAGCATCAACCATAGCTCAGTGTTACCCCTCACCTTGATAAGCAGACCTGAGACCTTCCAGCCTTTCTTGCTAATTGGGAGCTATCTGCCCTAGCTGGCATGTGGCCGCCCTGGACTCAACAGAGCCCTTAAGCAAGAAGCAAATATTCACATTCAGTTGCTGGCCTCCCAACGATGGCTTGGAGCAGCAGAAAAATGCGGAGGAGCTTCCAAAAGCATCACATGGCTCCTTGGAGCAACACAGCCGGTCCTCCGGGCAGAGACCCTGCCGAGGGAAAGCTGCTCAGAGGCAGGCAGTGGAGCAGCACCAAACATTTTTCAGCCTGCACTGAGGTTTTCAGCCTAGATTTAAGTGAGATGAAGTGAGAGGCTAAGCCCTCACCCATGGATATCAGGGTTGCTGCTGAGAGCACGGTTTGCCCTTGGAACGAGCCACCTCCTTCCGGCTTGTCCCTCCCCAGTGACAGCCCATGCCCTCTCCCCAGGCCCTGTCTGAGCTCTGGGAGCAAGTTTAGATCGAAAAACCAAGCCTGGTACCAAATCAGCTGCCTTTTTGCCACTTTCTGAGATGGAGCAGCTCAGGTATCCGTGGCTGATGTAGCTTGCTGGGATGGCAGATCATAGAATAACAGAATAGTTCAGGTTGGAAGGGAATTTAAAGATCATGCGTTCCCACCCCCTACCATGGGCAGGGACACACCCCACCAGACCACATTGCTCAAAGCCCCAGCCAACCTGGCCTTGAACCCCTCCAGGGATGAGGCAGCCACAGCTTCTCTGGGCAACCTGGGCCAGGGTCTCACCACCCTCACAGCAAAGAATTTCTTCCTGAGATCTCATCTCAATCTCCCGTCCTCCAATGTAAAACTGTTTCCCCATGTCCTTTGCCTCCCCTCCCTGTTCAAGAGTCCCTCCCCATCTCTTCTAGAGCCCCTTGAGAGACTGGAAGGGGTTCTAAGGTCTCCCCAGAGCCTTCTCTTCTCCCAACTCTCTCAGCCTGTCCTCACAGCAGAGGGGCTTCAGCACTCACAGCATCTCCATGACCCTCCTCAATACCAATATATCCATCCCCAGTTGGCATCACTTGGAGATTGAGGGCTCTGGCACAGACCAGGGGACTGTCTCTTTCCTCCAGGGATGGGGCAGCCACAGCTTGGCTGGAGCAGATAAACTTATTCAATCAATTCATGGCTGGGGAGCTGGAAAATCCCAAGCCTCATGATGGGGCCCTGGGTTTATGGCTCCTGCAGATGGGAAAAGTTCACCTGGCTGGAAATCCTGCTTTTTCCTTGAGGTCTCAAAGTCCTGCTGGGACGACGCCAGCGGAGAGGTGGGGACAAACACTGGCACGTCACATTGGTTCCATATAGGGCTTTACAGTGACGCTCTAGGTGTGGGACTGGGGTGGCTGGTCCCCTCTGGGCAGGAGGGACCTTTTCTGCTTCTGAGAGAGGCTGGGGCTGATGGTGCAACACTCCTTTTTCCCAAAAAAAGTGAGGAGGGGTGGAAAGCAAAGTAGGTTTGGCCATGTGAACCAGGATGGGGAGTTGGGGAGGGGGGAGACGTAAGGGGCAGTGTGTCCTGTGAAGCACAGACATCCAATGCTCTTAGCAGGCAGGCAGGCAGCAAGGAGCATGGTAAATCGCTTTTTTGCTCAGCCTGCCTGGTGTTCCCAGGGCCCGGTCTCTGTCTGGGGAGGGAAGGGAAAGGCCAGCAGCCTAGTGGGGAGGGCTCTGGGGAGGGAGTGGGATGGGGGATTAGCAGGCTCAGATAGTGAGGGATACGCTGAGAATGCTGTAGCTTTGGGGGTCAGGGGATGCTGAAGCCACAGTGATGTCCTTGCCCCCATTCTGGGCTCCTGCCACCCTATCCTTAACCTCCTCCTCGCCATCCCATCTCCTAGCCCATCACTTGCCTCTCCTTGAGGGATGCTCAAGAGCTGGCACTGACCAGAATCCATCTCTTCTCCCTGCCTGGATGCTCTTAGCTCCCCTGGTTTGCTTGCCCAAATATCTCCTGATGAAGCTGGAGGTTCCTAGGGCAGGGATGCAGGATCCTCTCCTGCTCATCCTTCCTTCAGGAGTCCTGATGGCACCGTGTCCCCCACTCCAGCTCCCATGCCCCAAAAATCCCTCTGCCCCACCAGCAATTGAATTGGGGCTGGGATAAGGGGGCACACACACACGCGTGTCTCCCCTTCCTCCCTGCCACCCATGGCCCCGCTGCGTTGCAGAACAAAACCTGCGTTTGTTTGTGCGGGAACCGTTCAGCTTGTACTCAGCAAAGTGAAAAAAAAAATACCATGAAAAACAGTAGAGAAAAAACAAACAACAACAGAAAAAAAAACCAACCCCCCCAAAACGCAGCCCCTTTGATAAACTGTGATATGAACTCGGGTAAAATCCAAACAGCTGTGAGCGCTACAAGGGAAGCTTCTGTATCGGGAGGCAGCGAGCCTGCGAAAATACACTGCTCTGCCTGCCAGGATGCTCGCTGGCCGCCTGCCCTTCTGCCTTCATGAACTCTGCGCTCTCCTCCGCCCCCCCAGCTCTGCAGAAAGGAGGAACCGGAGAAAGCTTGCTATTTTCTTGGGGTTTTTAATTTCTTTCTGCCCGTTTGCAGAGCAGAAGGCAGGTCTCCAGCCAGGCACGGGGTGATGGAATGGGGTGACAGGCATCCCCAGCTCTGCTCTCAGGTCTGTGGGCCTTCCCATTGCTCATCTCCAGCTCAGTCCTCTCCACCTCCGTCTTTAACCCCTACCCGCTCCCCAAAGTTCTCCTCTCTCCAGCTCTGCCTCCAGCCAGCCATGGGAAACCCCAGAGGCAGAGATCCAGGGTGGCATTTAGTGGCATAGTGACATCCAAGCTCTGCTTTTACACATTTCCCACTGCCCCAGCCAGGCTCTTCTTGGGCTTTGATGTGCATTTGGGGTGGGAGCCAGCAACCCCACTGGACCTCTGAACACCCCCTGCTCTTGACCTGCCTATTTTATATCACACAATGGGCTCCACAAGCCCGAGGAAGCATGTGCTTAATTAAGTTTTAATTCACCCAGGCTGTGGGGCATCACACTAGGCTCTCCAATACCCTCTGTGGAGCAGGAGCTGGAGGGGAAAAACCTGATTTGCCCCAGATTAGAGGTTGGATCTGGGGTTCCAACATGCTGGAAGCCATCAGCAGCCTGACCTTCACGATGGAGGAGCCTGGTTGCTCTGCTTAAGGATTATCCCTGCTGAAAATAATGATGTCTCCCACCTCCTGAGCTGGGCCCCCAGGAAAGGATGGGAGATGCCATCCTGAGCCATGGGAGCTGGAGGAGCCAGGATGGTACCAGCCTTTGGGGATGAGCTCGTGAAGCTGCTCTAGGAACTGGTCATACCCAGAGCTGCCTGGAAGGATTTGATGGGTTTTCCAGTAGAAAAATGGGAACCACACGTGAGCTGCAGTGCCCCAGTGGGCTGGGATTAATTTGGGTCAGTGAGAGTGTGGAGGGGAGGAAAGAGAAGTGCACATAGAGGAGGAAAATCCTCCCAAAATGGCCAAGTTCCTTCAAAGGGCAGGTCCCTGGGGTGGGGGTGGTATTTGTTCCCTCTCAGCTTTTTCCCTGGGATCCCAGCAGGATCCCCCCAGGTGGGGAAGCATAGAGCAGAGCCCGCAGCTCCCCTGCTTGCTAACCATTGTGTTCCCTGGAGCAGGGCTTCTGCACGAGCAGCTTCCAGGGTGTGTCCCAAATTTTCCTTGCCCAGCCTGCAGGGTGAGGACCCTCATGGTGGGGAGGCCATGGTCGGTGCAGGCGAGGGGGATTGGTTTTGGCCACTATCTGCTAAATTAACTCACCTAATCCCATCAACTGGGGCTTGGGGGTTCTGGTGGTGTTTCCTTCTCTTGCTCTGCAAATGTTACATCTAGGTTGGTTCATCTCCACGGTGGGAGCAGCCAGGACAGGGAGTCTGGGAAAGGCTTAATAATGGCATTTTCCCCCCGTTTCTTACAGGGGATGTTACCCAGGATTATCCCCAAGGAGTGGGGCTTGCTTGCTTAAAAACCTCAAGGCAGGGCTGAGTGTTTTGCCTCCTGCTGCTCTCATCAAGGGATTTTTTTTTTCCCATTCCTGGCTGCTTTCAAGAATCTCACAGCCTATCAGTCCCTGCCAGGCGTGCAGCCCTCCCTCCTCCCATGCCGCCCACCCGTCCCAAGCACAGGTGGCAGGAGGACAGGCAAGGATGCTCCGGCGCCTCCCAGAGTCACACTTTGCCACAGGTTTCCATAGATTGGATATTAGGAAAAAAATTAAAACTGAAGGGTTTGTCAAGCATTGGAATAGGCTGCCCAGGGAAGTGGTGGAGTCACCATCCCTGGAGGTATTTAAAAGCTGGGCAGATGTGGTGCTGAGGGACATGAGTTGGTGGGTTTGTTAGTGTTGGGCTGGACTCAGTGACCGGACTCTGAAAGGTCCCTTCCATCCTGGATGATTCTATGGTTCTATGATCCAAGGTGGATGCTGGAGGCTGGATGCTGTCCCAGGAGGTGCTCACTCTAGGCTCTGTGGCTCCCATCAGTGGGTCCAGCTGTGTGTTCTGCACCTGAGATGGTATATCCTGCAATGGGACATTTTCATCTCCTTCCCTTTGGTGTTCACCTGCCCCTGGAGCAAGTTCCCTTCTAGCATTGGGTGCCCTTAGGGTGCTGGTCGTGCAGAGAGCATCCAGCCACTCTCCTCTCCCACATCTATGGGTCTTGGAGGGTCAGGGGAAGCGAGACTCCTCGGGCTGCACCCACGCTTTGGGATCCCTCCAGGAATCCCAGCTCCAAAGGCAGGATGGGAGTCGGGATCCACCCCATGATGCCAAAAGGCAGCAAAACAGGGCGGAAGCAGAGGCAAACCCAGCTTGAAGTTAAAAGAACAGTCTTCCTCATCAGGGACCCCCTTCCCTGAGCTCTAGGATGCTCTCGAGTGTCCTCACTCCTGCTCTTCCTGTCCCTTCTCCCCAGAGCCACATGAGGACTAGCACTGCAGCACACTCCCTGAGCCAAGCTAACAGGTCCATGCTGCTACCTCTCCCTTCCAATCCCTTTTTTATTTCCTCTGGAAAACTTCACCCTCAAAAACATGGTATATTCCTGCCATACTCCACCCCTGAGCTGGTCCCTCTGCTTTCAGAGGTCTAGGAATGCCCAGCGGACCATCTTCCCCCAAAATTTGCCTTCCATAGGGGGAACAAATAAGACTTGTCCCTGTCAGGGGGATACAAAGGCTTATCCACCTCCAGGACAGCAGCCTGCCTGCTCCTCAGCCACGCTTTTAGGGGTGAAAGCGCTTTGGCACTTGGATTTCTTCTTTTTAAACGAAGTGATGGGGAGGGAAGGGGAAGAGTGAGCCCAGGGACCACAGCTCCCATCTCCATGCCAGCTGTGCACACTCCGAATCAGATCAGCCTCTCCCAGCTCCTGCTGCCACAGCTTTGCACCCGTGCCTTTAACCTATTTTATTTGCAGTGAGGAGAAATTATAGGGGGAGAAATAAGGCGCTTGTCAGTTTTCTTGAAAATTAGGCCACAGCTGTCAGCCTGAAAGGGAAGCATACATCTCCAAGGAAGGATCTGCTGCTGCTTTACACGTTTCCCCCCCCTCCATCCCCAGCCAGCCCCTTCCCTGCCTCCCCTTCAAAATAGGGGGTGCTTGTCTGAAAAGATGGAAGATCCCCTCTGGGGTGAGGCTCTGGAGGTCTCGGTTGAGCATGAGTCCTTCTCCTCGCCTGAGGAAGTGGGCTAGAGCCCTGGCACCTGCTGTGGTGCTGCTGCCTGTGCCTCCTGCCTGGGGCTTGAAGCCCCAGAAGCCCAAGGTAAGAGCTGGATTTGCAATCCACTTTGTCGTTGAGTCATTGGCACGTTTAAAAGTTGGAAAAGAAATGCCTCGTGGGCTATATTTCTTTGCTTTACTGGAGCAAATTTTACTGGAGGATTCAGAGGAGAAAAGCAGACTGTTTTCCAGGTGAGCCTTCTGTAAGATGATCAGATGTTCCTACATCTTGTAAGCTTTTCAGGTCCTTGATGGCTGCCTGCTTGCGGGCAGGACAACTTTATCCTTATGGGTCACCATAAGATTTCCTCAAGGAGACCCCTGGGATGCACTGACTTGGGCAGCTGGAGGCTGGTTCTGGATCTGGTTCTGGGCTTCCCCTTGGAGGAGGTGTCACATTAATCTGTGTTAACACCTGAGAGTTGGGCAATGTCTTGGGCTGAGTGGTCCATTAGGCTTCCAAATTTAGTTGTCTTTTGGCTTCCAACCCATCACAGAAAATATTAGTGGTTGATAGTCTTCTGTGCTCAAGATGATCAAAGGAAGGAACTGAAGGAGTTTGAAGAAGCTTCTTCTGAAGAAACCCTTCCTTCTCCTTGGTGCAGTCCTGTTTCCTGCTCCTGTTGAGTATGAAACTGTGGGTATTTCACTGATCGAAAGTGCCCAGAGGTGTTGGATATATGGTTTATAAAAACTGAAAATTACCTTTATGAAGGACACTGTTTCCCAGGCAAGAAACATACAGGGTGGGAACAAGGCCTGTGATAGTGATGTACCCAGAAGGTGACTCACAGCTTTAGTAGGGTGGCCAGTGGGGAAGCCACCCTGGCAGCCAGGACAGGGACTTCCCGGCAGTCCCAGTGTCCAAGGGGAGCATCACAGCGAGGAGAAGAAAGGCTCTGCAGGACCAAGATGCTTCACCAACTGAAAGGAAGAAGGTTTGAGCATCACTCAACCTGTGTCTGTGGCAGTTCTCAAACCACTGGTACATCATCATCAGGGTATCCCTAGGGCGGCAAGCGGCTCCAAGGACAGAGTCTTCAGAACGGCTGGATATGGGCTGTTTCCCCTGGGAAACTGGGATTGTACCATCATACCCTGGGATTCTTCATCTATCTCCATCCTGCGAGTACCTCCTGCTGTTACAATCCAGCCTGGCAGTATAAATACACAAGAGGTTTGGTTTCTGTGAGCTTTCTTCTGAGACCCCTGGGTTTCAACTTGGCGGCCCTAAATTTTCCATCCAGTGAGAAGAACCTCTTGGGAAGTTCCTATGCATGGGTGGCCCATGGTGTCCCCAAGCTGTCTTTTTGCCCTGACTACTGTCTCCCAAAGCCCGGTAGGAGCTGCTGGCTTGATGTCAATGTTGCCTTATGGAAAGGGGCTCTGGTTTGCAGAGGGGAGTGGAGATGAGCCCTTACAGCAGACCGTGCTTCTCTTGGGGATCCCCCTTAGTTGCTTGTGGGGGTCCCTGGGGATTCACGGGGACCATTTTACAGCTGACACGGCCTCAGCCCAGCACTGAGCTGGCACCGTGGCTCTTTCAGCAGTTGTCATGCTGACGGCTTCTGCCGAGCAGATGCTCCGTGGGAGGGTTTCCTTGTTTGCAATGAAACACTCTGCACCTTTTCAAGCAAAGTCATCACAGGGCTTGTCTCCGGCTTCACAGGATTCATACGTCTCCCTGGAGTCACACATCTCCTTCTGGAATCCACACGTCTCCTCCCGGATCCACACATCTCTGGACCATGGCTTTCACTGAGTTTCTGGGGGGAACCTGATAACCATCATGAGAAACCGGAGCTTGGGAGGTTGAAAAGAAAGTTCAGGCTTTATTGGCACATTAAACTAGGTCTCCTCGAACTGCCCTCAAACTTCCTGCTGATGGGCTGCCTTTGATCCGATGCTCCAGTTCTTGGCTGACCTGACATCTCAAAAGAGCAGAACCTGAGCATCAGGACATCAACAATAGTCCAAAAGCCACATGAAGAAGGAGATGTGAGTCCTGCTTTTGCTCATGTTATTTTCCTGGCTCAAGTAGGCTCTTTGCTCACCTGGGGTGAGCTGTGGTGGCTCCTGGCCCTGGAACTGATCTTCCCAATGATTTGTCCATGCTCTCTTAGGCTCTTCTTGGCTGGGTTGTACTTTATGGCTTCCTACATCCAGCAAATGTTGATGCTTCACCCTGTATCTCACTCCATCTCACAGCAAGCCCATCCCCAGGAGACAGACCCCACCGGGTCCTCTCTTGTCTCTTGATGAGGACCCAAGCTCGTTAGGGAAATGTTCCAGAGGAGATTGGAATGGGTGGCTGGGAGAGGGGGGAAGAGACCCCCACTTCTCAAACTTCCAAAGCCTTCACAATCCCCTATGTGAAACGCTATGAATTTAGAAAGGGGGAGCTGCCGGGGTTGCCATGGTTTCCCTTGCCCAGAGGAGCGACTCCAGTGCCTGGATTCAGGAAAGGCGGGGAGAATAATGGAGGGCTGGGATTTTCTGTGCAGCTGTGGTGGGGAAGGCTGGGAGAATGGCATCCTCCTGCCTTCCCTGCTCTCTCCTCCCTCTTCCCTCCGTCCTAATTTTATCCCTGAGGCTGCTTCCTCTGCAGATTCCTAAAGGATCCCAGCTGCTGGGCTGGGCTGGGGATGCTGCTTTTCCCAGCAGGAGGATTTCAGGGGGATGGGGACGGGGATGGGCATTGCCGTTTTTCAGGTCCCCCAGGGAGCCCGGAGCGGGGAAGAAAGGTGGCAAAAAGCCTTAGGGAAGGGAGTGGAGGAAGAGGAGGGTGGGGAGGAAGGCTAGAGGGGCTCTCCCCTCCTCATAGCATCCGGCCCCAGGAGTCGAAAAGCAGGGAGGGAGCCTCTTGGAGCATCGCTTCCCCCAGCCTCAGCCAGCTCCATCCCCAGCTCTGTCCCAGTTGCTAGAAGTGGGACAAGGACTGATCCTCTCCCTGCCGAGGCCCCATCTCTGCCCAGAGCTAATAAAGCGAATCACTGGTGCTTAATGAAGAAGCACCTGCTTAATTGAACACAGTGGGGTGGTGCTCAGCATGGCTGGGCGATGGGAGGGGGCCAGCAGTGCTCCCCTCCAGGGCTCCCTCCAGGTCCCAGCAGAGGAGACAGTGTCTCCATCTGCAGTGGGGCTTGATTTCATCTTTTTTTTTAAATTTTACAGAAAAATAGACTTTTATCCTCATCAAGCGAGCACCAGGCTGCCCTGACCCTCCTACATGGTGGTTTGGGGCAGGGGACGAGGCTGAAGCAGTTAAAGGCCGGGGTGGCGGGGGGCGGGGAGGGGGGAGGCGGGCAGACGGGCTGGGAGCTCCGACAGCTCCCTGAAATGATGATGTTTAGATTAGCTGGGTTTCCAGGCATCCTGCTGTCAAAGCAAGAGGGCTGGGAGGGATGCCGGGGCTTGCCCTTAATTGGAGATGTGGCTCTGAAGCCACCCCATCGCTGACGTCCCTTGGGCCGCCCACCCCGGGGGCTTTCAGCTTGTCCCAGTACCAGCCACCCCATCCTGCCCCTCCCAATCGTTAGTTTGATGGGAAATCATTTGTGTGATGGGAATTCATTGTGACTGATGTTGCTGCCCTGGTGATTTGGTGACTGCTGGATGAGGGGGGTCTCTGATGCTTAATGGGGTGCAGCTCAAGGACATGGCGGGTATCCAAGGGTAGCAAGGCTCGTCACTTGGCCGGCATTGTCTTGTGGAGGGGTCCTTGAGGCTATGGGGAGGGCAGGGTCTTGTCCCTATGAGGTGGCCCAGTGGGTCCCTTGGGACCCCCGGTGCAGCTTGGGGGGGTGTCCCCCATCAACACGCTGTGGGCAGGTGCTGCCTCACATCTGCTGCTGCCACAGTGTACCTTGGCTGCATTGGAAAGGCTTGAATAACCCTTTTAATTTAAGGAGTTAAATTTTAATGGCCTAAATACTGCACTTCATTATCGCCGCCATGTGCCTGTGCCAACGGCCTGCCGGCTGGGCGATACTCTGCAGCTCTGCCTCCCTGGGGACGTGCCATCTTCCCCTCCTCTCCCTTGCTGGGAGGTCCTCGGGGACTCACTGGTTCCCCAGGGAAAAGGGGACAGGCAAGGGGACACACATGTCACCCACAGGAATGCAGGGAGAGCCCTGGGGAGAGGCATCTTCCTGGGAGGATGCTTCGGGGGCGGGGATCAACAAGCTCCTTCCATTGTCATATCAAAGCATGAGCCAGGGGATGGATGGATGAGCCCCCGTGGGTAAGGGGACACACGTGTCACCCATGGCGATGCAGGGAAAGCCCTGGGGAGAAGCATCGTGCTGGGACAATGCTTCAGCACAGGGGGATTAGATGGCTCCTTCCCTTGTCACATCAAAGCATGGGCAGGTGGATGAATGGGTGAGCCCTCATGGGCAAGGGGACAAACATGTCACCCACAGCAATCCAGGGAGAGCTCTGGGGAGCAGCATCTCGCTGGGATGATACTTTGGAGGTGGGGGAGAAAGGGGATTAGATGGATCCTTCCTTCATCACATCAAAGTATGGGCAGGACGATTGATGGGTGAGCTGAAACCAGTCCCATCAGTAAGTCTTACAGCCAGGGTGTGCATATGTATATATATATGGATATATATGTATTTACAGGGTGTATATATCTGGGATATACATATTTATGGGCTGTACATATCTGGGGTCTACATATCTGATATTATATATGTATTTATGGGTGTATATATTTATGGGATGTGTATGTCTCGGGTATGGCTCCCATGCGCTGTCCCCTTTGCCCTGTCCCCTTCCCACAGCCGCCCCTCTGGCATCTCGGCTGCTGCCTGCTTCATTTGAAGCCACCTGTCCCCCCTGCAGCCCCGTCCCCTGCCACCTCCCCACCAGCTTCACGTTCCCCTCGTGCCATCGAAGCCTCCCTGGGGATCAGCTCTGGGTGTTCCTTCCCCATCCCGTCTGGGCTCAGCTGCTGGCTGCTGTCACTGAGGCCAGCAGCTGCATGACTGGCCAATTGTCCCTTCCTTTGGAGACCGCTTTTGAGCTTCGAAGGGAGTCTTCATGATCTCTGGGTGCATCGAGACAAGCTGCCGAGCACTGGCAAACTCATTCGGCTGGTGGTTTACAGAGAGCCTCTGCACTAGGGCAGCCGGGAGGTGGTCACCCCAGTGGGATAACATCCCAGGGATGGCACAGCCTTGGAGCTGGGGGACATGGGCTCAGCAAGACTGCTCCTTTAATGGCCCAGCAGGTTTCCAGTTTCCCAGTGCTACTGAAAGGAGGGTGAACAGACACAGCCCTTCCCAGCTAATCAAAACCAGGCCTGAAATTAGAAAGTGGCTGGTGTTGGGCCTGCTGGGAGCCACAGCATTCACCAGCCGAATGTCAGGGCTCCTATTTATGGAAAGCCAGAGCCTTCCCTTTTCCATGCAGGAGTGGGGACCCAATGGCATCCTTGGCATTGGAGGACCAGGGCAGCTCCATGGGTCACTGAATTGCCCTTGACACTGGTTTTGTTTTGGCTGAGCTTGCTTAAGTTTGAGGGGTTTTTTTTTAGCTTTTCATAGAATCATAGAATCATAGAATCATTTAGGTTGGAAGAGACCCCTGGGATCATCAAGTCCAACCGTCAGCCCTACTCTACAAGTTCTCCCCTACACTAGATCCCTCAACACCACATCTAATCTGCTCTTAAACACAGTCAGGGAGGGTGACTCCACCACCTCCCTGGGCAGCTGATTCCACTGACTGACCACTCTCTCCGTGAAAAGTTTTTTCCTAATGTCTAGCCTAACCCTACCCTGCTGCAGCTTGCAGCCATTCCCTCTTGTCCTGTCCCCCATTGCCCGTGAGAAGAGACCAGCACCAATCTCTCTACAGTGCCCTTTCAAGCAGTTGTAGAGAGTGATGAGGTCTCCCCTCAGCCTCCTCTTCCTCAGACTAAACAACCCCAACTCCCTCAATCGATCCTCATAAGCCTTGTTTTCCAGGCCTCTCACCAGCTTTGTTGCCCTCCTCTGTACTCGCTCCAGCACCTCGATATCTCTCTTGTGCTGAGGTGCCCAGAACTGGACACAATACTCAAGGTGTGGCCTAACCAGTGCTGAGTACAGGGGGACAATCACCTCCCTGCCCAGAAGGTTTTTTCTGCCCAGAAGGTTTAAAACACCAGCTCAAAGCACAAGAGCTTGTCCCTGGCTGTACCAGCACAGCCGGGCCAGTAAAGCCATGCCAGCATGTGTCTGTGGGGAAAAAAAAAATCCCCTTTTGGGGCACAATAAATCATCCCATTTCGTGGTGTGAGTGCCCAGCACAGCTGACAGAGGGGGCTCAGCAAGGATGGGGCTGTTCTCAGTTATCCCCTCTTACTGGGAAAGGGCAGGATGGAGCCAGCTCACTCCTGGGCTGGGCCTGGGCTTGGACTTGCCTGGGCTGGGCTGTCTTTGCCGCAGCTGGCAAGGACCGGATCCTGCCTGCGATGCTGAGCTATTGATTTGCTTTTTTGGCTCCGTCAGCCTGGATTAAAAGCCTCTGCCTTCCCCTTTCCCTCTCTCCATCCTTCCCCGTTCCCATCCCTCTCCCTCCTCCCTCTAGCCTGCGTCCAAGTGGCCAGAAAAGTCGGGGAAGCGTTTTCATCCCCTATGAATGCAGCCGGTTACGTAAGAATAATTGGGATAAATGAGCTTATTTATCACGGGCCCCGTCCCATTTTAATGGGGTTCCAAGGCGATCGCTGGGCTGGGTTATGTAAAAGCCCACACAGAGCATCTCATTGTCTGGCAGCAACCACGCAGGATGCAGGAGCTGCTGATGGAGAGGAGCTGGGGATGGGCAGAGAGGATGGGTCACTTGGCAGCACTGGGAGGAAGATGAGGGGTTTCTTCCTCCACAGGTTGGGAGGGAAAATCCATTTCTTCATTTCCCAACTTACCTCTTGGATACTAAACCACCAGGCTATAGGGTATGGTCTTTAGTGTCTTCCTGTAGCCATGTAATCTTCTCCTGGTCCTTCCCCTTGGAGACAGGGGATCAAAACTTGCCTCCTTCCTCTTCCTCACCCCAGGAGGTGAAAACAGGACCTCATGGGGGAAGTTCAAGTATAACTCCCACCTCCCAGCCAAACTGAGCAGCTAGTAAGTGCCTCCCACCCAGGTAGTGAAGCAGGTGCTCCTTGTTTTGCCTCCTAAAGCCTTCTGAGATGCCTCTAGGGAGGCATTTGGTTGCCAGCTGAGAATATCTGGTGGGGTGCAGTGCTTGGCAGGAGTTGGGGGACAGCAGAGGAGCTCTGGGGTATGCCAGCATCTCCCCAGGTCTCGATCACACCATGGAGGAGATGGGGGGACCCTGTGAGCATCCTAGTTTCAGAAGGAGCTGAGTGGACCTGGGCAGCATTTCAGGTGGCCTCAGACAAACCACCCAAGAAGAAAAACAGGAAATCCCCAAATCCAAACAAACACGGAAGAAAAAAAAAAAAAAAAAGAAAAACCCTCTGTTTCTTTGGTTGCTGGTCCAAAATGTTGAAAAACCTTGAGAATGCCTGAAGGTTTGTTAAGCAGGACATTCCTGCCATGACCCACCAAGTGTGAGCCACAGCACAGTGTTTTGGGGAGAGTGGTGCTGATGGGGTGCCTGGTAGAGCAGAAGCATCTTCCAGCTTCGTCAGCTGGAGCTCTGGAGCTTCTCAGCACCAGATCTCCTGGGAGCTGGAGCATGGAGGAGTTCAAAGAGCAATGCAGGGGGGGTTACTGGAAGAAGGAGGGGTGCTGGCTCCAGTGTTCCCAGGTCCCACAGTAGTGGGAGGGAGCTTGTCCCATTGGCCAAGTTAATTCCCCACCAGTTCCCTGGTGTTGCAGGGATACTGGTCTGACTGGGCTATTGTATACCATCTGTCACCATGCTGCTGCACACTCTCTGCAGTTGTCAGGGTGGAAACCAATGACAAAGTCCCCCAAGGGAGGTCACTGCTTGGCTTGAGGTGGTCACAAGCCACAGTGGGGCTGGCAAGATCCCAGAGCAACACGGCCAGGGAAGTGTCTTAGCCCAGATGTGTTTTTTTGGCCTTGCCCTGGTGTGAATGCCTGCACCCTCCAAACACAGGGCCTGGTATTGCCCCACATCTCCTTTTTGGTGCCACCATGCTCACCCAACATGGTACACCTCTGTCTCTTGTCCCTGATCCTCTCTTCTGGAAGGGGTGATGTGTGGGCTTAGGTCAGGGGCTTGGCGGTGCTCATTAACCCTCATTGACTATCATTCCCTCCCTGGTTTCTCTCCTCTGTGATACACAGGCAGCTTTGTCTACTTCTGAACGCAGAAAACATCTTCCACTCCATGGCAGACATACTGCTTCGTGAGGAGGACCTCAAGTTTGCCTCTACCATGGTCCACACCCTGAACACTATCCTGCTGACATCCTCTGAGCTCTTCCAGCTGAGAAACCAGTTGAAGGACCTGAAGACCCCGGTATGGGCAGTGGGAACAGGCTCTGCTGCTGGGGGGAGGACACATAATGGGGGTGGTTGGGACGTGAGAGCCACCTGGGGACATGTCTTGCTTCTTGATCCCCATCTGGCAGGTCTCAGGACTGGAGCTGGGTGGCCCCTTCACTCCTCTGATCCTCAGGAGTTGAGGAGATGCTTGGAGGGCATGGCCAACTCTTGCTTTTCTCCCCCTGGGATGGGCACAGGCTCCCTGAGCCCTCAAGCAGCTGCCAACTCCTTCCTCAACACAGTCCAGGGAACAAGTGACAATGGGAGCAGTGCCCACCAGTCCCTCAGCTGTCCTCCCGAGGAACATGCATGTGGGGTTGGCCAAGCAGCTGCCACCAGCACCAGATACATCCAAGCAAGACGGGGAGAGGGAGAAGGACTTCTCCTCCTCCTTCTCATGCTGAAAGCCAGTGCTGCAGTGGTATCCCTTGGGTGGGACAGCTACCGTCCTCCAGCCCCTTGTCCTACAGTGACGCAGCACCCTTGAGGGCCATCCCAAAACCTGCCTGGTCTCTCTCTCAAGGCTGGTGGTCCCATGCCAATGCCAGGTGGATTTGGTTGGTCCAAAAACATCCTTTCACATCAGTGACACTTGTCAGCCTGGTGGGTTGCTGTTGGGAACTCTCGGTGCCACGTCCTTGCTTCCACAGGTGACCTGACCCCGATGGCTTCCTCTTTTCTCAGGAAAGCCGTAACCTCTTCTGCTGCCTGTACCGGTCCTGGTGTCACAACCCCGTGACAACCGTGTCCCTCTGCTTCCTTACCCAGAACTACAAGCACGCCTACGACCTCATCCAGAAATTGTATCCTTTGAGAGTTTTCTGTGAGGCTGGTGCCCAGGCTGGCCCTTTGGTCCCTCTGTGGCCACCAAGGTCACCCTGCAGGCCAGTCCAGCCATCTGCCTACAAGCCCATCATTACTGGGGCAGCATCCCTGCCATGCGAGGGCAGGGCAGCCAGCTCCCTTCCCCTTGTGTCATCCTTGTTTTTTGCAGTGTAAAAAGAGGAAAGCCTACACTGCCTGAGCCTTGATCTTCCCCTGTCTGGGAGGGGAGGCTACCTCAGCACCCTCTTCCTCCCAGGAAGATGAAGGCTTTGGCCTCCTGGCCCGATGAGGAGCAGGCAGCCCCCAGTGCAGTGCAGTTCCTGGTGACCTCGCCACCTGCCTGGGGTAGAATGGTGATTTTTCATGTGCTGACAAACCCCAAACCTCCCTGGGTATTTTTCCATATGAAGAAGCTTAATAACGTGCTCGGGTTCCCTTCACCAGCCTTTCTGCTGGGGGATGGGAGCGCTTGGCATTGCCTTTGTGCCCAGGAAGGTGAAAACAAGCATCCTTACGCCATCTCCCTGCCTGCTCTCCAGCTAGGCAAGCTGCCCAAGCTTAAGGGGCAACCTGGCAGCTTTTGGGGCAACCTGCCTTTCCCCCCGTCCCATCCCTACCTGCTCCTCCTCTTTCCTTCCATCATCCCTTGGCCACCTCACAGACCTTTTCAGTCCTGCTTGCCTGCAAGCCCGGCCTGTTCCCTGCCTGCTGGCATCCCACAGGAGCTGGGGATGCAGGAGAGGGTTTGGCAGAGCCCATGGTCCATGCCAGGCATCAGCCGGGATGAACCATCTGCTGCTGCCAGGCCACCCTTTTTCAAGGTGACATCCTTGACATAGCCAGTGGGGATCTGGAGGTCACCGTGGATTTCCTCACCGAGGTGGACAAACTGGTGCAGCTCATCGAGTGCCCCATATTCACATGTAAGGAGGAAAAAACCTGCCTCTGTGTGTGGTGTGTGTCCCCTGTCCCGTGCCCCCCTCCCTGCTCCTCCAGTGCAATAAAGCGGCAGCCGCAGCACGAATAAATAGAGCAGAAGTTATGAGACTTCTTGCCGGGAGGTTTGCCCAGTGCTGGAGCTGCCCGTTGGGGACTGGCAACACTCGGGGGGCAGGAGGGAGCTCCAGCTCGTTTGTGTTTCCCCCCAGATATAGGTTAAGGGATCGAGCGGCGCTGGCACCAAACAAAGGGATGGGGGAAAGATGGGAGAGGAGGGGAAGGGAGGGGAGGGGAGGGGAAGGAGCCTGGACCAAGCTGAGCATCTCAGGGGGGGCACGGGTGGGATGTCAGATGAGGGCCACCCTTAATGACACGGGGTGGCATCGTGAGTGCTGCTGGAACCCTTAGCAAAGGAAAAAAGTGTGTTTTTTTTCTCAAAATGGAGAATTAAGCCCTAAAAAACCAGTGCTGCTTCACTCTCCAGATCTGCCCCTCAGCCCTAGGAATGTGTCCCCCCTTCTCAGCCGGGGTGGCTCAAGGATGTGGCAATCCTCTCCTGGGATCAGGAGAGAAGGACATGGCAGGGTGACCTGTAGCTGCAGGGATTGTTCTTGTGGTGGCATTGACCTGCCCCTGGGCTCCATCTCCCTGAAGGTGGAGCTGGGCATTGGGAACATTGGACAATGTTCTGGAATGGACTTGTGGGGGATACCTGCATAGGTCCAGGGCTGGAGAATATGTGGGGAAAGAGGGTTAGAGGAGCTGGGCAGTGGAGATGTGAGGTGGCCCTCAGTCACGCTCCCTCCTGTGGTGCCCTGTGCTTCATCCTGAGGATTACTTTCTGACCATGTGAAACACTCACGTGTCTGTGGTGTTTTTTCACAGACCCAAACTGTTCCTTGAGGCTTCCCCTCACCTTCACCCTGCTTACCTTCATCTCTAAGTCTTGTAGTGGGGGACAGATGCCCCCCATAGAGCAGTACCCCTGGGCATGGGTCCCTTCACAGGGAGACACCTGAGGTGCTAGTGGCAACCAGGAGGTGAGATGCTGAGGCAGGGACCTCTCGCCCCATCCCCTGGGCTCCCCCAAGTGGAACCTTGGTTGTCTGTAGGGCTCCAGAAGACCCTTCCACCCCTGAGCACCATGAGGGATGGAGCAAGAGGGTGGTGTCCCTTCTGCTGAGGAACACTGAGGCCCAACACGTGTAAACATCAGGGCCGGGCAGAGAGGATCCCCTTAGCTCCACAGCATCCCCAGGAAAGTGTCACCCAGCCCTCCTGATGGTCCAGGGGGGTATTTCTGCTAATTCAGCAGAAGCTGAGGAGTTCTTGCATTGCATGTGTCCTCAGGCAGATGACAGGGATGGACTTAGAAATGAGCAGCAGCAGGGATGGGAGACTGGGGAGCTGCTGCCCCCTTTCCCAGCTGGCAACCTGGGGCTGTGGGGAGGGGCTTCTGGCCTGTGTGGAACACAAAGGTGGATGAGTTCATGGGAGGGGTGAGGCAGCTGGTGCCATGTGGGTGCCCCTCAGGTTGGCGGGCAGAGTCTTAGAACCTCCCCGAGACCATCAGATGGGTTGGAAGGAGCTTGCTCTTGAGGCTGAGGCAAAATGCCTTTTAACTCGCCTCCCCACCCTCTTCCTCTCCCTCTTCCAGATCTCCGCCTGCAGCTGCTGGACGTGAAGAACAACCCCTACCTGATCAAGGCTCTCTATGGCCTGCTGATGCTGCTGCCCCAGAGCAGCGCCTTCCAGCTCCTCTCCCACCGCCTCCAGTGCGTCCCCAACCCTGAGCTCATGCAAACTGCGTAAGTGCCGCAGGGATGGAGCTCTGCTGGATGCCCCCAGTGTCAGCATCCTTCCCCGCTGCTGCTCAACGTCCCCACCATCCTGGGACCAGCCCCACACTCATCTTTCACCCCCTGGCTCCTTTGCGGCCATGGCTGGTCCTTGCCCCGCAGCCGGGAGCGTTGGCTCGGGGGGGGTTGTGTCTATATTTGGTAACCCTGGGATGGCTGTGCCTCATCCACAGGCATTTGGCATCCGGGATGGAAAATTTCACTTGTGAGGTCGCTATGGAAACAAGCGGAGCCAGGAAGGAGGTTTACGGAGAGATAGAGAGACACCGCCAGCAGCCAGGGGGTGATCCCAAAGCGTGTGTCATCCCCTCCCAAGCCCAGACAGCCTTCATGGCACCCAAAAGGTTCTCACATCACCCCTTGTACGCTTGGCGGTTGCTTCTCCATCCCCACCCATGGCTTCTGGGGAGCCGTGAGCAGGGATGTGCAAAGGTGGCATCTCCCTGGGGACCGTCTGAAGTCCTCCTCGGGCTGGCTTTTATCTCTCGTATCCTCCAGAGCTGAGCTCGTAGCCACAACCCAGCACTGATTTTAACTGGGGGGGAGGGGGGTGCTCTGCACGTGCTTCCTTCACTCCATTTTTTCCCCTCCCCACCCTTGGCCCTGGCAGCTGGGAGGGTTTGGGGGTGGGTTTTTTTCAAGCAACCAGAGCTGTCAGACGGCCTGAGCATCTGATTAACTCTGACCTACATTCCTTCAAACGCCCGAGCCGGCTTTCATAACAGTCCAGCTGCCCCCTCCCCGGGGGGATGCCGGGGCCGCCAGAGCCGCCCGCTTCCCCTGTGTTTCCCTGACGGGTGTCCCCATGGCTGGTCCCCCCCACCCATCACGTGGGGACAGTTCTGGGGGATGAGTGCTCATGTTCTCTAGCCATGGATGCTCATCCCTTGGGGTTGTCTCCGCTGCCACCAACTCTCATCTCTGCCACAGAACATGGCTGCTTCTTACTTGATCGTCAAACCAGTCAGGGAAACTGAGGCACATCTCACTGCTTTTGGCTGGAAAAGGGGAAGCATCTGTGTCAGAGGGGTTAAACCTCCCTTATGGGGGTCAGGGTGCTGAGACAGGTGTGCCTTGTGCCCCAGAGCTCAATCTCCTGCCTTTTAGAGGAGAGAAATGGGTCTTTGGGGTTATTTCATGGGGCACCAGCATCAATAGGATGTCCCAGGACCTCTTGGGTTGCATCTCCTGCCTTTGGAGGTGTTTCATGGGGCACCAGCATCAATAGGATGTTCAGGGACCATTTGGGCTCCATCTCTTGCCTTTGGGGGAAAGAAATGGATCTTTATGGGTGTTTCATGGGCACCAGCATCACTAGGATGTTCTGGGACCTCTTGGGTCCATCTTGTGCCTTTAGGGAAGAGAAGTGGGTCTTTGGGGTGATGGGGCAGCAGGATGTGGTGGACTCAGCTCTTCTGATGATGATTGTGATGGGAGCCCAGTGTATGAGTATCTCTTGCCCTCACTTTCTGATCTGTTCCCTCCCTGCAGGGACAACACCAAACCAAGCACTGGCTTCAAAAGGGCATCGTCGTCCAACATTGACTATACAGAGCTGCTGCAGCACTTTGAGAAGGTCCAAAACAAGCACCTGGAAGCTCGGCACCAGCGAGCTGGGCGGGCAGAGCAGCTGGACCGGCGGGTGGTCCTCTGAGCATCTCCCGGCAGCAGCCACCGGTGCACACAGTTGCTGGGGCAGGGACCAGGGGACGCAGACCAGGGGATGGGGACACCAGTTGGTGGCCGCTGGAGGATGCGGTGGGTGTAATGGCAGAAGAGAGACAGGCGAGCACTTGGCACAGGGCTGGTTTTCCTCCCCACCGTGCGTGAGGGTAGTGGGGAGACCCACCCAAGGCTGTGCCTGGCTTCTTCCCGGGGTGATGTGGGGTGATGGGGAAAAGGCTGCAGGAGAAGGCCAGGGGAAAAGCGACTTCGTCTTCTCTTGCCAAAGGGCAAGGAAACTCCCCTTTTGCTTTGCTAATGCCTTCCCCGTGACTGTCAGCTGAGCGCCCAGCCTCCTGCCAGCGGGACCGGAGGGGAAGGAAGACAGGAGCAAACCCTGGCCTCCCGCCCTGGAAAACAAGGAGCTGGGGCCGCTTCTCGCCACCCCAGCTTCCACCCCGGAGGCTGCCGGCAGCGTCTCACCCGGGGACTCACTCCTGTGTGTTGCACTCGCTTCCCTCCCTGCATCCATGCACCCTCCCTGAACCCCAGCTCTTGGCACGAGGGGGACACAGGGAGGGCAGCGGAGAGCCCCACCGCACCCACCCCCAGACGGGATTCTATGTTCCTGCGTTTAAGCTCCCCCACCATAAAATAAACGAGCAATGCAGAGCAGCCCACTCCTGGTGGCCCAGCTCCCCATCCTGCTGGATCCAGCCCCAGGGGGAGCCAAAAACAGGCAAAGGGATGGCATGGAGGGCATCTCACTCGCCCCACAGCTGGCCCAGCCCTGCCACGTTGGCTCACCAGTGAGCAGAGCTTCTCCTCCTGCTCCTCTTCCCAGCAGGAAAATGAAAAAAAAAAAACAACAGAAAACACACCCCACCACAGAAATTCTTCCAGGCCGCGGTCACCAAACCGCAGCAGGGTGACAGGCATTTTCCTGGCCCCCAGCAGCCACCAGCGCTGCCTTCACCCCATTCCTTGACACTGAGGGACCGTCACAGGTCTGGGGGGGTCATCGTGTCATCCCGGCACATTTCAGTCCCTCACCTGATCCCAGGAAATAGAGGGGTGGAGGAATTTCTGGAGTTTTTATGGCTCCTGGCCTGTTTACAGCCCAGCCAGGCTCTGGCAGTGGGTTCCCCCCCAGCAGCCCCACACCGGCCATGCTTTGGCCGGGATAAAGACATTCCTGTCATTCCCAGGAAAGGGCTTTCCAAACCCAGTCACGGCGGGTTAATTTTAACAGCCAACCCTTTAGGATGGGTGAGCGGTGGCTTCCCCAGCCCTACAACTGCTCGGCATGCGGGGAGGTGTCCCCATTCCCTGACCCCAACTGCTGCCAGGATTTTGCCAGCACGGGCCAGGGCTCTGCCCGTCACTCCTGCCTCCGATCCGCCTCTTTCCCTGCCAGGGGATGGGGTTTATGGTGAGAAATTCCAGCCGGCTGCTGGAGCGCCGAGCCATAATCGTTTCCTTATGGGTGGCTCTTGACCAGTGCTGGGCAGTGCCGCCGGGGCAGCACCAGTGGGGGACTGGGGCTGCTTTTCTGGCTATTTTTTCTGGGAACAGGCAGCTCTGGCTGAGCATCATTTCACCTCGATGTGCAGCGAGGTGCGTCGGGGCTCAGCCTGGACCCCTCAGATTCCTGGACGGCGATGGGGAAGGGCTCATCTGCCATTTCCCACGGCTCTCCAGTAACTGAGAGTTCTAAGATATTTCAGAGCTTCCGTACAATCGCCCCACAGGGTGTTAAACTTCAACCTGCAGCGAGGCAATGCCCCACAGCACACCTAGACATGCTCTTTCTCCAGGTAAGGAAGGCAGCGGGGATCCAACAGCCCTTGGAGAGGGACTTAAACCAAGCCCTGGCCTGCAGGGAGCATCCCCCCTGCTTCTCTGGGGCTGCCCCTGAGCATCCCATAGTGGTTGTGATGCCCCCCAGCATCCCTGTGCACAACAGGGCTCCCCACCCAGCACCCCAAGGGCCTCCTTTGGGGCTCCTCTATCACCCTGTGAGCAACCTCTGTTGACACCCTCACCAGCAGGGCTGGGCCCCAGCATCCCTTGGGGCTCCTTACCCAACACCCCAAAAGCATATTTTGGGATTCCTCAAGGACTCTGTGAGCAAATCCCTGTGCTACCCACACCAGTGGGGCTGCCACCCAATCCCAGCATCCCTGAGCACCCTTGAGGCTCCCCACCCAGCACCTCAAGAGTATCTTTTGGGGGTCCTCCATCATCCTGTAAGCAAACACCAGTGCTGCCCGGCAGTTACAGCATCCCTGAGCACCCTTGGGGCTCCCCACTCAGCACCCCAAGAGCATGCTTTAGGGGTCCTCCTCTGCCCTACGAGCAAAGCCAGGGGCTATGGAGCTGCCCCCAGTCCCAGCACCCCCAGGACACCCCTCGGAGCTCCCTCCTTTGCAGCCCTGTGGCTCCCGGCGCTGCTCCGTGGCTGCACTCGGAGCATCCGAGACCTCCAGCCAGCCTTGCCCCGGCTCTGGCCACCCCAGGGCATCCTCCGCTTGCCCACTGCTGCCCCCCTCGCATCCCCCCCCCTCCCGCCCCATCTCCACCTTCCCCGGCCCCGCGGCGGGC
>VZTM01010316.1:105559-117731 GCA_013400555.1 Jacana jacana | reverse complement strand
CGTGACAGCGATCCCCCCGCACCCACACACCGGGAGGGCTCCACTGCCGCCGCTACGGGCACCGACCGGCTGTGCCCGCTGGGGACCGGGGGCTCCCGCATCAGCCCCCGCGGCGGGGACCGGGGCTCGGCTGGGAAGCCCCAGGCTGGGAATTGCAACCCCGTGTCGGGTGTCAGACCCCCACTTCAGCCCCATGTCGGGGGTCAGAGCCCCCCCTTGGCTGTCAGAGTCCCTTAGCAGCCCCGTAGCCATCATCGGGTATTGGAGCCACACATCGGGTGTCAGAGCCCCACATTGGATGTTGGAGCCCTGTATCAGCCCCATGTCAGGTATCGGAGCCCAGCACTGGGTGCCAGAGTCCCACATCAAACCCATATTTGGCATCAGGGGGCCTACATTGGGCATTGGACCCCATGCCATGGATCACAGCCCCATATCAGCCCCATATCCATCACCCAGTACTGGAGCCCCATGTTGGGTATTGCAGCCCCGTATCCGTCACCAGGTATCGGAGCCCCGTATCAGCCCTGTATCCATCACTGGGTATCGGAGCCCCATGTTGGGTACCAGAGCCCCACATTGGGTATCACAGACTAGGCATTGTTGCCCCATATCGGGTACCACTGGTCCCATGTCGGGCATCGCTGCCTGATTGGGGCATTGCATTGCCCCTGCCACCCGCTGCTCCCCAGCCTGGATTTCTGCCGGACCCACTTGGGTTTGCACCAATGGAACAAAAAGGTCCCCCGGCTCCTCGATGCCATTTCCCAACCTGGGGAGGGGACATCGCCTCCGCCCTCCCTGGGAGCAGGATGAGGCTGTGTTTAAGAAAGAAAAAAAAAAAAAAGAAAAAAAAGGCCTTTTTTGTTTGTTTGTTTTCATTTGAAAAGAAAAACGAAATGAAAATGCTGGAGGACATTTTTGCCAGGGGGCTGAGGGGGGAGGAGGGGACCGGCCAGGTTTCTTCATCTTGGGGGGGGCAAAATTCCTGCTACCGGCCCCAGCGTTGGGGTTTAACTCCAGTCATTTTTGGGAGGCAAAAGCTCTCTTCCTCCTCCTCCTCTTCCTCTCTTCTTGCTGCAGCCCAGTCCAGACAATGCTGTCATTGCCAAAGCAGGGGAGGGGGGGATAAAAAAAAATAAAAGCCTTGCTGAGATGGAGATTAACCCCTTCGGGGGGTGGTGGTGGCTCCACAGGGATGGACTCTGGCTGGGGACTGGGAGAAAAACCCTCAAGAGGGACAATCCCGGCTCTCCTCAGGGGTGGTGGGGGCCAGAGCTGACGGGAAAGGTGATTAGCCTCCCCCCACACACCCAAATGCTTTCACCCCAGCCATCTCTCCCTGGCAGACCAGCTGAGCCCCACACCCCCAAGGTGGAGGTGGGGGCAGCCTGTGCCTCAGTTTCCCCATTCTCTCACTGTCACCTCCCCAGATGGTGCCAGTGTGGCCATGCAGTGGCATTCCTGGCCCCCTTGTGACATGGTTGGGCCAGGAGCCTCTCACTGTGGCATTGCACTCGAGGGTACCAGGCTGGATTCATTTTCATGCCATTTGTAGGTGGGAAAGATGAGGAAAATACTAAGAAAGAAGCCCTGTACCTCCCCAGCGCTGGTGGCTCCTGGTATATCCTCCCCGTCCCTGTCCCCATCTCCCAGCCATGTGGGTTTCCTGGGGGACAGGGAAAAATAGTCCCCTGCACTCAGAGCTGATGGTGTTCAATGGCAAGCTGTGTGCTCAGGGTCCCACAGCCAGGACCCCTGCACTGGCCACAGGCACAAAGGGACCTTATTTTGGTGGCAGGTGGCTTTTCATCACCCCTGGGCCTCCCCTGGGGGGGGACTCAGGCAGTGAAGCCTGGCAGCAGTCCCCACGCCGGCCATATCCTGAGCCGGCTTCATTCCTCTTGCCTCCCTTCCAGTGTGCTTGGCGTCCTGGGGTGACCTTGGCATGTCCTTGTCCCCATTGTCCTCGTCCCCTCCTCCCATCCAGCATCACAGAGGGCTGGGGGCATCATGTTGTGCCCCCTTGTCTGGGGGGTCCTTCTGCTCACCCTTCTCAGAGTGACTGGGGGGAAGGTGGCCCTAGGACAGCGGCCCAGCCCTCTGGCAGGGACAGACCCCGGAGAGTCAAAGCCCTGACACAAAGGGTTCGTGAAGTGACATCCTCAAACCCCTTCTTTGCTGGTTCGTGAGAAAACTGGAGCTTTTGTGGTCCTCAAGAAACAACACTGGACTAGTCATACGCCCCCTTGGTGCAGAACATGTCCCCAGAGGTGCCACCAAGCCAGGCTCATGGGGGTGTGCAGTGACACAAAGGCTCCAGTGGCCACCCCAGGGGGTGTTTGCAAGCCCCCAGCACTGCCATCAGATGGTGACACCAGGGTGGCCTCACCAGGACAACAGCACTGGGACCGGACTCACCAGGATAGGAGCACCAGCATGGCCACACCGTGCTGATGGCACCAGGATTGGCCTCTCTGTGATGGTGGCACTGGGACCAGCCTTGCTGGGATGGCACCAGGATGTCCCCACTGGGATAGTGGCATTGGAACTTGCTGTGCCAGGCTGGCACTGGGATGTCCACATTGTATGGTGGTACCTGGATAGCCTCACCGGGATGGTGGCACTGGGATGGCCTCACCAAGACACCACCAGGATTGACCTCACCAGGACAACACAGACTGGCCTCACTGAGATTGTCGTACTGGGATGACCTTGCTGTATGGTGGCACCAGGATTAGCCTTGCTCGGATGACACTGGAACTGGCATTACTGAGAATGGCCATGCTGGAATGGTACCAGGATGGTCTTACTGGGACTGGACACTGCTTGGACTGACCTCACTGGGACAGCACTGGGATGGCCTCGCCATGAGGGCACTGGCATGCCCTTTCTGGAATTGCATCAGGATGGCCTGGACAGTTTGGCACCAGAGTGGCCTTCTCAGGACCTGTGACCTATCCACCTATCCATGTCCCTGCACAACCACCCCATTCAGGCCTGGGGGACCTTAGACCTCCCCTCTTGCCCCACCAGTCCGCAGGGGAGCTGGAGGCTACTGGGACTACCCACTGTGAGATTGGAGCCCTCCACCATGGTGGTTTTGGCCATCACTGCTGGTTTGGCCATTACTGCTTTGGGAAGTAAAGGAGGGGAGGCCATGGGTACTGGAGGACTCAAAGATTGCCATGTACACCAGTTCCTTCCCTCACCTCAAATTTCCAAACCCATAATGCCTTCATCCCTTTGAGGAAGGATCACCCAAAATCCTGAGGTCTCCATGGTCTATGATGTTGCATGGCCAAACTGAAAAGGGGGAAAATCTCACAAGGGGGAAAGGGTTGTGCTCAGGCTTTATTAGGCATCAGAGAAGGCACACCTAGCTAGGCATGGACACCAAACTACCTCTTCTCTCTGTAACAGTGAAGGGCAGGGGTTGCCCTGCCTGGGGAGGGGGCACAGAGGGATGAGGGGCTCTGGTTGGTTGTCACTGTCCCCTTCCTTCCTTGCAGAGCTCCTATCCCATCTGGGAGGACTTCAACTCGAAGGCCACCAAGCTGCACTCGCAACTCAGGTGAGTGGTCAGGGGGGACACATCCTGCTCCTCACCATGGACACATCTTGGGGTACCCAGTGCCTGCTGAGCACCCCCCTTGCTCTCTCCACCTCAGGACCACGGTGCTGGCTGCAGTCGCCTTCCTGGATGCCTTCCAGAAAGTGGCCGACATGGCTACCAACACCCGAGGTAGGGTCCTCCCCACCCAGGTGTGGGTGTTCCCAGGCTGGGCCAGGCAGGGGGACGACTGGCAAGTGTCCTCTGTGGGGTGTCCCCTGCCCTAGATGGCTGGGATGGGCTTCAAGCAACAGTTCAACCGTCCATGGAGTCATGTCCAACCTGTCCCCCAACCCAAGGTGGACCATCCTCTGGGAAGCAGGGCTGAAAAGATGGGGTTCTGCTAAGGGGTGGGCATCCATGTGGGTGCTGTTCCTCACCACCTATGGGTACTCAGCCAGCATCTTCTGGTGGGTCTGGCTTGCTTGTGGGGAGATTCAGAGTGTCACAGCCCCACACCATGGTCTCCCACACCCATCTGTGCCCCCTGGGATGCACCCAGGGGTGGGGCTGATCCACTCTACCGGTGTCTCTTGTCCCCTTCACCCACCTGGGAGGTCCCTGAGGGGGTCCAGGGATGGGGAATTAGACGGAGGGAGAAGGTGTAGGAGCAGGAGCTCACTTGGAGGACAAACCCTGACCAACAACATGAAGAGTACAGGCTGCAGGTGACTCCACCTCCACCCCATGCTGCTATGGGATGGGGGGTGACCGGAACCCTGGACCCTCTCTGGGTACCTGCTGGCTGCGAGGAGCCGCTTCCCACCGCTCGGCTTCTGCCAAGCAGATGGTCCTGGGCTGGTTTGCAGACTGGCGGCATCCAGGCCATAAGGAGCTGTGCGAGGAGGAGGAGGAGGAGGTAAAGGAGGAGGAGAAGGCAGCAGCTGAGCCAGGATCAGCTTTGCCTCCAAACCCACTGGCCCACTGCACCCGGTGGGGGGGAAACACTGGGGACAGCTGGTGACCAGCAACACTGGAGTCAGTATCACAGGCTACCACTGGGTGATGGCATTCTGGGGACATCCCTGGACACCCCTGCTTTTTTGCAGGGTGGAAGGCGGAGGGGCAGCGTGGGGAAAATAAGGCAGGGCATTGGCAGGGCGGGGGATGCTGGCTGGTGGCCTTACACGTGGCACGTGAGCACACGGGGAATCGGATTAGGAGCAGCAGGAGCTGGGATAAGAGCATTAGGAGCGGGATTAGGAGAATACCCTGGCGCAGGAGGAGAAGGCCCTTGGCCCATGGGCATTCACATTTCCACAGCACTGTGGGGCTGGAGGGTGCCCAAAACTCCTGCAAAGGGTCCGAGGGGTCCCTGGAGGCTATTTAGAGGGGTGAGAAAAAGGCAGTATATCACTCCCTGGCCTGGCTGGCACCCAGGGAGGCTGGATTGCTGCTTTTCCTGGGATTTGCCAGCAGCACTGCCACCATGTGGCCATCCTTAGGCTTCAGAGTTAACAGTGGTTTCACAAAAAAAGGGACGCTCCTGCTTTCCATTTCTGGCAAATACCCCACCAGAGTCACAGTTTATCCATGGGGATTTGGATCGGGATGGTGCCCTGCAGGTGAGGGACGCAGCAGACTGCCTGGCACGGAACTGGGGTGGGAAGCTGGTCCCAGAGCTGATTGCTCCCTGCCAGCTGGTTTCTCAGTCTGAGCCTGGCCAGCTGCATGGTCCCTCCCCACCTCCCTTTCCTGGCCCCCCCCAGTGCCAAATTTGAGACAAACTGGGAAAACACAGGAGCAGGTTTTCATTTTGAAGCTGCTGGGAGGAATATTTAAAGCTTTATTTATCGGTTACTGGATGTTGCTTAATTTATTTAATGGATTTATCAGGGGGAAATCCCAGGGCTTCTCCAAAGCCAAGCGCATCCCAGCACTGGTCATCCCCACTGCAAGCTGGCCTGGTGCCAGCATACAAACTGGTCTGGGACTGGTGTGTGTGTGTCCCCTGCCCCTCATCAGAGGTGTTTTTGTCCCCGTCCGCCCCCAGGTGCCACAAGGGATATTGGCTCTGCACTGACCCGCATGTGCATGCGGCACCGCAGCATCGAGGCCAAGCTCCGGCAGTTCACCAAGTAAGCGTGCCCAGGGCACCAGTGACACGGGTTGTTCGGGCTCAGCCAACCGATGCTGGATGTCAGCTGGGTCTGGGGTAGGGGACACCAGTGTCCTTCCCCCAGCTCCAGCACTCACACACTCTCTGCCTCTCTCTCTCCCTGCTCCAGTGCTCTCATGGAGAGCCTGATAAACCCTTTGCAGGACAGGATTGAGGACTGGAAGAAAACTGCCAACCAGCTGGACAAGGACCACGCGAAAGGTGGGATGGGACAGGACTGGTCTGTGCCGGTGGGGGGGGATGCTGCACCCATCAGTGGGGTGTCCCCCCTGACACCATGTCTCTGCCCCCCAGAGTACAAGCGAGCCCGCCACGAGATCAAGAAGAAGTCCTCCGACACCCTCAAGCTCCAGAAAAAGGCTCGTAAAGGTGAGTGGAGAAGTTTTCCAGGGGGGTGGGAAGGGGGAGTTACCCCTGTCAGCCCCTCCGTGACACCCCTGGCTGCAGTAGGCATCCTGGATGGGGCACCCCAGCTGCCTCCCAGGGATGGTGGGCACCAGGGGGTTCCCGCTGCCCCTCCTGCAGAAAGGGGGGTGCTGGCATGTCCCCAGGCGGGTGGTGGGGAGGCGGGGGCACGCGCCCGAGCCCTCGGCCTCTTTTCACACGTTTTCTCTGTCTCCTCTCTTCCCTCCACATCCTTCCTGTAGAGCTGCTTGGTAAGTGAACTGCTGACCCCCCCTCCCACACCCCCCCCGGCCCCATCTCTGCTTCCTCATCTGCTCCCCCCTCCCCGGGGCCGGGGCCACCTCCATCCCGTCCGTCTGTCTGTCCTGTGTCCCTCCCCTTCCCTGCTTTTAGCTGAGCTTATACCCTGCATCCTGGGGCAATGTTAGCCCCACCTCGGTGACACCCCAGTGGACCCCCTGGCCCCAGGCCCCAGGAATGGGAACAGGGTGGCACAGGAGCCCTCCCCCGGCTCCAGGGGCTGCCACAGGGTGAGGGTGCCCCTGGACCCTCCTGGGATATAGGCACAGGGTGGGACCCCCATGGTAACCCTTGGGACATGAGGATGGGGTGATGTCTTCCAGCTGGGTGGGCTTGGCTTGGCCATGGGACCCCTAGCAGATTTTGGGGGAGGGGGGAAGATGTCAGGGGAGCCTAGCACTGATGGTACTCCATCTCTCAGGGAAGGGGGACCTGCAGCCGCAGCTGGACAACGCACTGCAGGATGTCAATGACATGTACCTGCTGCTGGAGGAGACAGAGAAGCAGGCAGTCCGCAAGGCCCTCATTGAGGAGCGAGGTCGCTTCTGCACCTTCATCACCTTCCTGCAGCCTGTGGTGGTGAGCACCAGGGGCCAGGAGGAGGTGGGTATGGGGGGGCTGCTGCCGCCCACTGGATGCTGATGCTCTCCCTTGTCTGGCCACAGAATGGAGAGCTCACCATGCTGGGGGAGATCACCCACCTGCAGGGCATCATCGAGGACCTGGTGGTCCTCACTGCCGAGCCCCACAAGCTGCCCCCCGCCAGCGAGCAGGTCAGTGGGGGGCCTGGTAGGGAAGGGTGGAGGAGCATCTTTGGTGAGGTTTAAACCCCATCCCTCCTGCAGGTGATCAAGGACCTGAAGGGCTCTGACTACAGCTGGTCCTACCAGACACCCCCATCCTCGCCCAGCAGCTCCAGTTCCCGCAAGTCCAGCATGTGCAGGTATGGGGGGGCGGGGGAACTCCACACCTAACACTGCCCCATTCATTAACTCCAGAGAGGGTGCTAATGATGGTTACAGCCCTTGGGGATGCTCAAGACACGTGTCAGCCTCCTCCATGTGACAAACTGGTCTCCAAGGTTTTTTCGTTGGGTTTTGTGTGTGTGTATGGTTGGACTTGATCTCAAAGGTCCCTTCCAACCGTGAAGATTCTATAATGTAGAGGAAGTAGTCTCAGTGGACTGGGATGGGTGTGGGGCCAGGGCTGGTATCCTGTCCTCCATTTTTGGGGGACGATGTGAGGGTTTGGGGACAAACACATCCCTGTTGTTATGTGTCCTAGGTTGGGGTGTGGGGCAGGGTGCTGGGCTTGCTGCCTGGGGTGGAAGACTCCTGCCACCCCTGAAACCTCCGTCTTAAACTCTCTTTTCCTTCCTATGTCCCCATCCACCGCCCCGGTGCCTCCCCAGCAGCGTCAGCAGTGCCAAGGGTGGTGTGGCATGGCCCAGCGGGGCTCAGACCTGCTCACCCAGTTCCACCTATCGCTACCGCAGCCTGGCGCAGCCCCCCCCTGCCGCCACCACCCGCCTCTCCAGTGTGTCCTCCCATGACTCTGGCTTCATCTCCCAGGACGCCGCTTACTCCAAGCCACCTTCCCCCATGCCCTCGGACATCACCAGCCAGGTACAGGGCAGGGAGGAGCGGGCAGCAGGACTGCGTATTCCACCCCCCTGTGCCTCAGTTTTCCTTCCTTCCTTCCTTCTGTAGAATGGGTGGGTGCTGCTGGGTGCAACATGAGGGGATGGGACACCCTCCAGATGTCTTTCCAGCTGTGTTGGCATCACAAGAGATAAATAATGGGAATACTGGGGGCTGCCAGTCCTGGCCACAGTGCAGAGAAACTACATCCCCTCCAGCATGTCAGGGGAACAGGGTATTTCCCAGTCACCCCAGCCCCATAACACTCAGTTTGTGTTATGTCCCCTTTGCTTCCCCTTTGCACTGCACCCTCCCTGGTGCCCATGGGTCCCTATGGCTGTGGGGACCAGCCCCCCTCCCAAAAATGACTATTGATTTGTCAGAGGCCTGGGGTTGGGGCTGAGCATCCCAGTTGCTCCCCCTCTGCTGGCATCTCCCTGGCTCTGCAACCCCTCCCTGCTGCCCGGTGGGATCTTTCTCCCCTTCCTGCATCTGCTGGTGGCCTGGGTTGGCTGGGGACACTGTGGATGGTGCTGTAACCCCCAGGTCATGGCTGTGCTTTGCTGACCGCCTCTTCTCTCCCCCTTTTGCCTCACTGCTTGGCCCCCGGCACGGCAGAAGTCCTCCAGTTCAGCGTCCTCAGAGGCCTCTGAGACCTGCCAGTCGGTCAGCGAGTGCAGCTCCCCAACCTCGGTTAGTCCTCGCCGGTGAAGTCTTAAGCAGCAGCTCCCTCCTCTTTCTCTCCTCCCCACCCCTTGGCTCTGTCCCCCCATCCCAGCAGGGTAGCGATTTCGCACATGGGTTCTTCTACATCTTGTGGAGTTTAGTGCCCAGTTCCCCACATCCCACCCCACCGTGGGGCAGAGCATCCCAGGTTCGGGGCAGGGTGACATTGGCCTGTGTCCCCTCCCGCCCTGCCCAGCTTTTGGTTCCAGTTTCACCCCATGTCTTCTTGCCCATTGCAGGACTGGTCCAAGGCCAGCCCCTATGACCAGCCAGTGGTCCCCACCCTGCAGCGGCGCAAGGACCGTGTGGAGCACCTGCGGGAAGCCGAGATGGGCTCCCCTGCCAGTGGGTACCTGGCCATTGGCGGTGAGGATGCTCCTAGGCCCCGGATGTCACCGGCTACCATTGCTGCCAAGGTACTGGACCCAGCATGGGTGGGCTTTTGCGGGTCTCCAAGAGGAAGCAGCACCCAACAGTGTTCTCCTTACTCCTGCAGCATGGGGAGGAGGTATCCCCCGCCGCCAGCGACCTGGCCATGGTCTTGACCCGGGGGCTCAGCCTGGAGCACCAGAAGAGTAGCCGGGATTCGCTGCAGTACTCCAGCGGCTACAGCACGCAGACCACCACCCCTTCCTGCTCCGAGGACACCATCCCTTCCCAAGGTACCTCCCCCATGGTGGCGAGCAGCACCCAGGGCCACCTGAAATGGCATCCAGAGAGGGGAAGAGGGTAGCAAAGGCTTTGGTGGTCCCAGGGCATATTTGCATGTGGTGGGTGTCAGTAGCATCAGGCTGTGGTCACATCCCGTAGGGGATGGTGGGACAAAGATTTGATGGGTGTTGGAGATTTGGTGTGTGGCACAAGCAAGGGGCCAGGTGGTAACCACAAGGTTTCCTGGTTAGTTGGGTGTTGGTTGGGTCTTGATGGCTACAGTTGTGTCTGTGGCTACAGCACTTTTTGGAGTGTCGTTGGTTTGCGGTGACTTTTTTGTGCACAGCAGTTGGGTACAGGCAGAGATGATGACAGATGGTTGGTGATGGCAGTGGAGGTGGTTGGAGATGGACAGGGACAGTCATGTTGTGCTGTGGTTGTGTTGGCATGGTGATGGCTGAGCTGGTTGTAAGCACATGATGGTGATGATGGAGGTTGGCTGTGATCACGCTGTGATGGCAGTGGTTGGGGTGCTTGTGATGGTGGTGGTTGGGTTTAAATATAACTGTGTGGTGATGATTGAGGCCAGTTTTGATGGTCATGGCTGAGTTTGGTTGTGATCACGTGCTGGCAATGGCAGGGGCTGGCTGTGATCACATTGGATGGTGACAGTTGGGTTTGGTTGTGATCTCAATGTGATGGTTTGACTTCATTGTCGTTGCCTTCTGATGGTGATGGTTGGGCTTGATGTCGCCGTTGTGTGCGAGCAATGACTGGGGCCAGTTGTGACTGTGTTGTGATGGTGGTGGTTGGATCTGGCTGCAGTTTCATTGTGAAGGTGGTTATTGCATTTGGCAGTGCCAGCTGTGCCACCCCCTCAGTGCACTGACCATGCTGCCCCCTCCCCAGGCTCTGACTACGACTGCTACTCTGTCAATGGTGATGTGGAGTGTGACCCCCAGAGCGACTTTGACAAATCCTCCACCATTCCGCGCAACAGCAACATCGCCCAGAACTACCGACGGATGATCCAGACCAAGCGTCCTGCCTCCACCGCTGGGCTGCCTACCGGCACCAACCTACCAGCCAGCACCACCCCGGGGGTAGCCACCATCCGCCGCACGCCCTCCACCAAACCCTCAGTCCGCCGTACCCTCTCCAATGCTGGCCCCATCCCCATCCGACCCCCCATCGTCCCTGTCAAGACCCCCACGGTGCCCGACTCCCCTGGCTACGCTGGCCCCACTCGAGTGGGCAGTGAAGAGTGCGTCTTCTACGTGGACGACGCCTCGCCGAACCCCCTGGATTTTGCCAAAGCTTCGCCCAAGCGGCTGAGCCTTCCCAACACCGCCTGGGGCAGCGGTGCCATGGAGATCTCAGTCTACCCTGGCGCCAGCCAGCACCTCTCCGCCGAGGAAGAGGAGGACCAACAGTTGGCTGCCAACCGGCACAGCTTGGTGGAGAAGATTGGCGAGCTGGTGGCCGGCGCCCACGCCCTGGGGGAAGGCCAGTTCCCCTTCCCCACTGTCCTCGCAGGGTCCGGCCCTAGCGAGGAAACCCCCGCCCCCCCCCCGGCAGCCTCCATGGACCCCCCAGCCGAAGACATGCTGGTGGCCATCCGGCGCGGGGTGCGCCTGCGCAGGACCGTCACCAATGACAGGNCTGTCCCTCCCCTCCTGCCCCTTCACCACAGCTGTCCTTCACCTCTCTCTTGGGCTCCTTTACACCTCCTCTTCTTGTCTCATTTTTGGCTTGTTTTCATCTTTTTCATCTCTTTCATTTCTTTTCCTCTGTTTCCTCCATTTTCTTCTAGTCTTTTCTTCTCTTTCTTCTATTTTTCTTTTTTTTCTTCTCTTTTTCATCTCTCCTTTTCCTTGCCTTTTCATCTGCCCTTCTCTCCTTCTTCTCTCCTTTTTCTCTCCTTCTTTTCTTTTCCCCTTCTTTCCCCTTCGTCTTTGTATCTTTTTCTCTGCTTTTTCTTTTTTTTTCCTTCTCCCCTCCTTTCTTTTTTTCTCTTTTTCCTCTCTTTTCCTTTTTCCTTCTGTTTCTCTCTCTTTCCTCCCCTCCCACCTCCCCTGGCTGCAGGTGGGTGGCCCCAGCCCCAGCAGGAGGGGACAGTGCCAGTGGGGGCTGTGGCAGGAGCAGGGTGGACCTGTCCCCATCTGTCCCCCCAGCTGCCTGCTTGGGGCCAGCACAACTCAGCCCCATTCCAGAGGTCTGAAGCACTGGGAAGGGGGTCTGAGGGGAGGAAACATATGTGAGAGGGTGGGGGGATGGCAGGGGGACAGTACAGCCCCCTCCAACTAGGGGGGGACACTGGGACGCAGCAGCTGAGGATGCCAAACCTTCTCTTTGCCCCTCCCTCCAGGGATCACTGGGGACCCCCTCCTGCCCCCCAAGCCTCCTCCCTCCTCTCCCTCAGCACCCACTGACCCTGTGCAGGGTCTTGCTGAGGAGAGGGGAATTCCAGGGGACAGAGGGGGTTCACCCAGGACCCCCCCTCCCCAGATCAAAGCAGCTGATTTCTGCCAGCGGCTGGAGGAAAGCACAACCCCCTCGGCCCACCCCGCTGTACATAGCCCCCCACCACCACCACCATCACTATTCCACTGTCTGTCGCATTGCAGTCGTTTGTTGTCCGACCCGGCCCAGGCCCTTTCCCTTCCCTTTTAGGAGTAACAATTTAGTTCCCCACCCACCCGTCTTCTGCCCAGAACC
>VZTM01010316.1:59509-94098 GCA_013400555.1 Jacana jacana | reverse complement strand
CCCTGCCGCCGGGGATCGGCTGCCCCGAACGGGTGTCCCCGGCGTGGGTGGTTAACCCTGTCGAGTGTCCCCGGAGGGCTCAGCTAGACCAGGTGGGTGTCCCCAGAGTGCTCAGCCCAGCTGAGTGTCCTCAGGGTGCTCCACTAGCCCAGCCAAGTGGCCCCAGGTAGCCCAGCTGGGTGTCTCCAGGTAGCCTGGTCTAGTGTCCTCAGGTTGGGCATCCCCAGGGTGCCCACCTGTATGTCCCCAGGTTGCCCAGCTAACCCACCTGGGTGTCCCCAGGGTGCTCAGCTAACCCACCCAGGTGTCCCCTCGTGTACCCAGCTCACCCACTTGGGTGCCCCCAGGGTGTCCCCCTCCTGAGTCCCTCCCCACTCCTTTAGGGCACTTGTCTCCCCTGGTTCAGTGCTCCCGATATGCTTGGCTGTCCCAGCTGGGTGTCCCCCAGGGTGCTCTGTTGACCATGCTGCCTGCCCCCCTGCTTCTCAGGATGCTGGGCCATCCCCACAGCATGTCCCTGGGGTTCTCAGCTGACCCAGCTGGGTGACTGCAGGCACCCCGGGGTGCTCAGCTAACTATGCTGCACAGCTCCAGGTGGCAGACCCCAGGGAGCCACTGGCCCTCCCAGGGTGCTGAGGTCCCCTGGCTGGGTATCCTGGGGTGCTTGCCAGGCTGGGCACCCTCGGACATGTTTTGGGGTACTGAGGGTGGGTGTCCTGTGTAAGGGCCACACTGCAGGCAGAGAAGGTAGCCCTGAGCCATCTCAGAGGGGCTGGGGAATCACTGGTTGTCCCTAGCCCAGCAGGACTCCTTCTGCCCCTGGCCCAAGCCCATATCACCTTCTCAGGATGCTTCAGGGCTGAACCCCTGCTGGGAGCAGGGTGCTGGGAGCAGGGTGCCAGGAGCACATTGGGGCCACCCGGCTGGGCCAGTTCAGCACCCCTGGGGGCACTCACTTGAGCTAGCCGAGCACTCTGGGGACACCCATGTAGGTTTGTTGGGCATCTGGGGACACCCGGCTGGACTGGCTAAGGACCCTGGGGCCAACTCCCCCTCAAAAAGCCCCTTGGGAGAGCTGGGTACCCCCTTGGGGGCTGCTGGGCAATGGGTCAGGGAGAGAAGCCAGCCCTCAAAGCTGCGGTGAGGGCTTGAAGGGAAAGGCGTGGGAAGGAATGTGCTCCTGCAGGCGAGGAGAGCGAGGAGAGCGCTGGGATTCCCCTGGCACCGACTCAGGGCCACTGTCACCCCCCTGCCAAGCTCTCCCCCTGGCCTCAGGCGCTCCTGGGACAGGGAAGGAGCTGGCCCAGCTCCTCACTTTTAGATCCCTAAGGATTTTAGCCCAGGTGCTAAGAGGAAGCCATTTACCCGCATTCCTGGGCCATGTAGTCAGCAGGGACAGTACAAGGAAGAGAAGGGAGAGAGCAAGCAGGGCTGGGTTTGCCCTTCTTGCACTGGAAATCACCCCTGGGGACAGCCCGTGGCAAAAGCCCCCAAGGCTTTGCTCCTAGATGGGGCTCCTATGGCTGCAGGGGAGGGAGAAAACCCTTCTCCCATGGAGGCTGATGTAACACCCCACCCCCCCAGGGCAAAAAGAGGTCTGAGAGCTCTGGAGTAGCCCACCAGGCTAGGACTGGGTCCCACTGAGGCTTTGCCTTGTGCTGGAGGGGTTGACACCTCAGGCCTGGACAAGGAAGCAAAAGCTCTGTGCTTGGAACCAGTTTGGAAACACCCTGAGCACCATCACACACCCCCACACCCTCCCAGGTGCAATTTCACCCTTCGGATTATCAAGGCAGCAAGTTCTGCAGAAGTTCTCCTGGAAGCACTCTTCCATGCAGAGTGGGCATGCCACCACGGGGGGAGGACAAGGGGAACCCAGGAGGGACACCCCTGTCCATGACAAGCCCAGGTTGTCCATGTAAGGCTCCAGTCCCCAGCTGGCAAGGGAGCACAGATCCCTTCAGCCCCAGGGTGAGCAGGGGTGGGGTGGTGGCCAGGTGCCACGTCAAAGTCAAAGGGTACAGCCAGTCCCAGTTCCAGAGCGACAAGACAAAGTGGGAGAGGGCAAAGGACAGGGTTCACCTTCACCCTGCGCAGCCAGCGGCCAGTGCACAACCAGGCCAGTGCCCACCTGCCTTTCCAGGGCTGAGGAGGAGGGCAGACCCCGTGGTGGGACACTATGCAGAGGGGAAGGTCTTTTACTTCCTCACAGGAGCTACCCAGGGAGCAATCAATCTCACAGCCCTCCAGGCAGCCCTTGTGGGCCACACTGAAGGCAGGGGAGGTAGCCCTGAGCCATCTCGGAGGGGCTGGGGGATCCCTGGTTGTCTCCAGCCCAGCAGGACTCCTGCTCCCTCTAGCCCAAGCCCACATCGTATTCTCAGGATGCTTCAGGGCTGAAACCCTGCCTAGGGGGGACAGCTGACTGGGCCAGCCAAGCACACCTGAGGACACCCGGCTAGGCCAGTTGAGCACCTGGCAGCCCGTTCCTCCCTCAGGAAGGGCTGGAAAAACAGTACCTGGGGGAGAAAAGACCCTTCCCTCCTGCCCTTTGTCCACGTACCCCACTTTGCATCCACAGGGACATGCTGCCAGGGTGAGGGGCAGCTCCAGGCAGGGCAGGGCAACAGAGGGGCTCAAAGGCTAACACCTGAGGCTGCAGCATCCACACGGGGTTGAGGGCGAGCATGGTTCTGTGCTCCTCCTGCTCCCCCCAGTCAGCAGCAGCTGCAGCTGCAAAGAGGAGCTCCAGGGTCAGGCCAGTTGTTTTTTTGGTTTTTTTTTTAAAAAAAAAAAAAAACCAAACCAAAAAAAACCCCACAACCAACAAACCAGGCTTTTATTCTTCATGTGCTGCTCACAGTCACTGCTCTTGCCAAAGTTCTTATGAAACAAATCAAGTCCCAGACTCAGGCCTTGCTCTCCCCCACCCCCGTGAGAGTCAACATTGTACAAAACTCTATTTACAGGGAAAACAGTCAGAAATGAGGAGTCCAAAAAAAAAAACAACAAACCCCCAACAAGCAAACCCCCCCTTGCAATTGTGAGGAAAACATTTGAGACAAGTGTGACAGCCAGTTACGCCCTCCACACGGCCAGGCTTCCCACCTGCTGCTCCCTGGGCTGCTGGGAGCCCACAGCTTCTTGCCTCTGACCGCCGAAAGGAGCCTGGCAATCCTGTGTCAGGCCACAGCCCTTTCCTTTACCAAAAAGCCAGGAAATTGCAAAACCCGCTTGATCCTGCAAAGACTCGGCTGGATCTGCCCTACAGAGCTCTCCACGAGGCCAGCACAAGACAGCCTCGGGCCCCACATCCTAAGGGGGGGCAAGGAGATGGGGCTGAAGGTCAATCTGTGCCTTTCCTTGGGCACTGTCCCAGAGGGAATCTCTCCGACTGGCAGCCAGAATGTCAGGAGCCTTCACCATAAGCAACAGGATGCATCAGGAGACCTAATATCTGATACTGAGGTTACTGGAGTCACGGTACTTTGAGACATAAACCAAGAGAAGCAAATCAATATTTAAAAAAGAGGAAAAAAATTCACACATTCCTCCTCCCAACTGTGCTGGGAAGAGCGTCTGACATGCAGCTCTGCTCCTGCCAGCAGCCACTCAGAAAGCGTAGCGCGTGCGAATGTCTTCCAGCTTCTTGGAGACCTCGGGTGGGGTCCGGTCCAGCTCTTCAGCCACATTCTTCTGTTTGTTTGGCTCCATGGAGTTGAACTGCTCGCACAGGTCCCCATCGATCACGTTCTGGAGGGGCAAGGAGGAGAGCATTGAATCCACACAACACAGAGGCACTGAACCCTGCTTAAACGGGGAAAACCGGCAACAAACAGCTTGTTCCCAGGAGCTTCTTAATCCTGTCCTGGAAACCAGACCATGCTCGGTGACCTCATCTGCTGAATAGCATCAAATTAATTACTGGCCGGCTTGATTAACGAAGGAGAAACCCAAAAAGCCTGGGTGCAGCTGAAGAATCACACAAGGGAAGGGAAGATGGATCCAACCGGGGTCCAAGCACTGTGCTGGGGGAGGCTGCAGGAGATGACTGAAGGGACATCTTTGAGGTTGTGCAAGCTGCTAATCATCCCCAAGCTCACCAAGAACACCAACACTCCCTGCACCCAGATGGCTTGAGCTGCTGGGACAGTTTTCTGACTGATGCTGCACACATTACTCCCGGTAGTAGCTACCATGCAGTTACCATGGACCCTTTTGTTCAGAGCATTTAACAGCTGACAGCTTCAAACAGTTCCTCAAAAGCAGAAATGCTCAGGAACAGCCATTTCTTAGGAGATTTCCCTTATCAGCGGTGGTGGAAAAAAACATCCCCCAGGCAACACCCAGTCTGACCCAGCCACACACAGAGCTACTTGTTGCTGCTTCTCCTGAGGAAAAAAGGAGATGCTCTGGCAGCAGCACCTCAGGGCTTCAGTCTCAAGACCCACCCTCAGAAGGCTCATTACACAAGGGTGAAGAAACCAAAACAGAACAATATTAAGTGCTAAGTGCAGCTTCTCCTTACAGAGCGCTATTCAGGAGTTCATTTCCTGCCACAGTCACTACAGCAGCTACAGATTAGGTCATCACCCCAGCTTTTCCCACTCAACAGCAACCATGACTTCTTTCTGCCAGGCCTGGGAGTAGTTCTGTGTCCCAGAGCAAGGCTCTGCCCTCCCATGACCAGCTCATCCTTAAATACTCAGACCTACCTTCACCGGGAAGTAGTAGGAGCGGAAACTGAGATGGTCCCGTCCACAGAGCGGAGGATGCTCAGACCGTAAGTGCATTTCCACATGCTGGAAGAAGTCGTGATCCTGGGGAAATTAAGAATCCTTTAGAGAGCAACCTGGGCCAGGATCTCACCACCCTCACAGCAAAGAATTTCTGGCTGAGATCTCATCTCGATCTCCCCTCTTTTAGTGTAAAACCAGTCCCCCTTGTCTTATGGCTCCCCACCCTGATCCGAAGTCCCTCCCCAGCTTTCCTGGAGCTCCTTTAGGGACTGGAGGGCTACTGTAAGGTCACAGTTACCCCCTCACTCGCACTGGCATCCCCTGGCTCCAGAAGGCCGTGGCAAACAGAGCAGAGAATGTAATCTTCAGGAACCTGAGGCATCAGTGGAAAGATGAAAAGCTCTCAACTCTTCAGGGAACAACTGCAGAAGGAGTTAACAAGCTCCTCCTCTCCCCCTGTGCATTGGAGCCTACAGGCACAGGCTTTCCTGCAGCCTGCATTGTCATGCATTGCAGAGCCCTGGAGTTACCCTCCAGGGAGGCAGCACATTACTGTACCATCCCAGGGAGTACACAGAGAAGCAGTGAGTCTGCAGCATAATGACAGGCATTTGCTTACCTCATGGGAAGTAAAAGGGACCAGGATCCCTATCCCCCCCGATAAGGTGGTATAGACAAGAGATTCGGAGCCTCCCGGTATCAGCGTGGTCTTCTGTAAGGAAAGCACCGTCTCTCCCACGTGGTAATTCATAATCACTTCAGCCTGGAAGTCAATCACAGAAGTGTGGGTTTTAATTCAACTTATAGATGAAGCACCAAAAGACTTCGAAAGAGGAATGCAGATTAAAATTTGGCCACTTGCTAGTTCTGAAACGCCTCTCTCAAGAGGAAGCGCCTTCCACCCGTGACCAGATGGCAACTCAGCATGCTGCTGAACTAGCCTCTCGAGTTGGACAAATGGATGCAAGTAATGAGGGGAAGCAGGAAAAGAAAACAAGCATGCTGCTTCAATCAAACACCACTGAACAGGCACAGGCCATGGTTTCAGAACCTGAATTTGGCTTCCAACAATAGTGCAAAGTGATCACCCACAGCACGGTACATGTGTGGAAGCAGAACTGTCAATACATCTCCAGGACAACAGCACAGAGGACTGCACAGAAAAGCACTGTTCTCTTTTCCTCTAATAGCCGTGTGCTCCCCATGGAGAATTACCTTCTGTGATGCTCCATTAAGAAGCCCCCTGTCCCAGAGAGCTTTGTTGCCTGTGGGATCCTCATCTACCTCATCATTGGTGTTGGGAGGCAACCTCACCTGCATTGAGAAAGGAAGAAAGAGTCATCAAGCTGCAGAGCAGCAACACATCATCTCTGGAGAATCCCTGGGGTCCTTTGAAAGGCTGCTTTTGTGGACCCTTCAAGAATCAGTTTACACTTAGAGCAAATCTGTCCCCTTCACCAGGGCTTTAGAGTTAAACAACCACCATATTTGCCAAGACTGATGGCCCATCACTCCAAGACATGGGCAGGATCTCATGACTGGGCTCTGCTCTGATCTGGCACTGGCAGGTCACCCTGGGAGGTACGGTCTAAACCGTTTGAAGGTGGTTCCTGCTAAGGAGACAGTTTGATGGATGTGGGGCAGGAAAAGTGAAGAGGATTGATTTGTGTGCGTTGGCCAAATGCTGCAGGCGCAGCGTCTGACACTCGCTGAACTCTGCACTCCAGAGCACCAGAGCACACTTCAGAAAGAGATCAAAGCTCTGGCAGAAAGACCATCTATTCTTTTCTCCTCCCCTGCTGAAATCCAGCCAAGTGGGGAAGTGTCAGCACCGACAAAGCCAACTTTCAAGAGGAAGTGACAGAGAAAGCTAAATGCCAGCAGTGAGGTTTGGCCAGGGAAAGTAAGAGTGATAACCCTGGCACAAGTTCTCCTGGGCCTTCCACAGTCAACAAGCTTCGCTTCAAGGCTTATTCACAACCAGTTTGGGGGCAATTTCAACACAAGTTATTGAATGTTTCAGAACTATGTTTGTTGATCTGCTGATGCTTTAAGTTCTGTGCTTTAATTACTAAGCTGGTAATCTGCAGCCATCCGCTATGATGGTCCCCAGTCTCCCTGTAAAAACAAACGAATGGTACAGGGTGTTGCCTCTAGCTAAGCACAGGCTGTCATTCTTTTAAGACAAATCATGGATGTTTTAAGGAAAAATATGTCATGTCCAAAAAGCTCTGACTTCTGAGGCACACTCACCACACAGATGTTGCCAAACTTGTCTGCTCCAGCCACAGTGTCATAATCCAGGAGAGTGGCTGTAGTGACCCATCGGGGATAAGTGTCATCAGCAAAGATAATGAGCTGGTTCTCATTCCTTTTGTAGCGCACCCAGATGAAACTCTCCTGAACATCTGAAACAATCACTCTGTGCCCAATGGTTTGGATCCCGCAGATGTAGTTGGCAATGTGCTTTTCAGAGAGAAAGGACAAACCCAGAGTGCTTCAGACAGGGAAGCATAACCCATTAACTCTACCTAACTCCAGCTGAAACACTATTTCTCCCTGTGAACTATGGGTCATCTCCCATTTCCCATCATTTCCCTGGAAAACTACCTCTCATTTATAGTGTGCTGCAGCCCCAGTGTAAATACACTGTCAACCCAGGGTCTTTGCAACCCAACATCCAGCATGTGTCATTCTCAGCCTGCTGAACAAGAGCAAGGTCCAGAGAATGAGCACTGCTGTTGAACTGAGATGCTAGGGACAGACCTGACAGTACGTATTGCTTCAGTGTCCCCTCACTACCATGGTCAAAGACCCAAGAAGGAAAGCTTCAATTTTTTTATTGGAGTCATATTTTAGGGGGGAAAAAACCCAACCAAATACAAACCAAAAAAACACCCAAAGTGTTCCTAGTCTGCCTGTGAGCTTGCTGGAGCTCCTTTGTGCAGTAACGAGCAACTGGCACAGGTTCCACAGCTTGCACGGGAGAGGGGAGGAGCAGGCAATTAAGAGTCAGAAATCTATGCTCTGCCATTTCTTTTCCTAAAGTACCAGAGACGCTCAAAAAGGACCCTTTCCAGCAGTTGTTTTGTATCTGGGTAAGACCTCTCACATTGGCAGCAGATGGCCACAGGCACAGTCTGTGCAGGCTTCTCAAACTCCTGCGTGCACCCATTAACAGTCTGCGTTGAGTCGGTACAAAAAGAAACCTGCAACACTACTATCTTGGGCTGGAGTAGCAGCTAAACCCTTGTTTCACTCCTGCTGCAAAGCATCAATCCAAGTTAACAGCCCTGGGGATGAACAAAAGTCCGTACCTTATTCTCACACTTGCGAAGCAGTTTCTTCTTGCCCAGGTCATAAACACGCAAGAGTTTTCCAACTCCAATTAAGACTCTCCCTTGGAAGGGAGCAATGGCTGCAGGAACCTCCTCCACAGGGGTCTGGAGAGGGAAGATGACAACTGTGAGACCCCTATTAACAGAGCTAACCTTACACCAAGTTTCAGAATGGATTCAGGTAATGTTTCAGTCTCGGTTGAAAGCTTTTAACACAAAAGGCTAATCATGATCTTTTTCTAAAGGAGGGGCAGAAGGTGAGACCTTTATAGGCCTTTCAACAGCACCACGTGTGGTATGTGCTGCTGACAGACCTCTGGGCACTACACAGACAACCACTGCTGGCAGCACACCTGAACCAAAGCGTAGGACTGCTCTAAGAACCCCACGCTGCACAGGCAGCAAAGGCAGGCAAGGATCTTGTTGCCTTGGTTCTTCTGCTTTACCCCCAACAAATATTCTCTGCTCTGCTTGAATCCACCCAGGCTGTCTGTTTTTAAAACAAAGGCATGAATCTAATTCAGCCATCTGCCACAGAGGCTCTGAAGCTGCCACTGAAGAAGCATTGCATCTGAACAATTACCAGGGTGCCTGCAATTCCAGTAACTCAGGACTGAAAATCTCCCACCACTCATCAATCCAAAAGGATCAGCCACAGCAGAGAATGGGAATATGTAAAGAGCTTCCAGCTGCAGCATCCCCAGCTTGGTTGCTCTGGTTAAGAGAAGTTAATTTCACATTATCAGCTCTGCCAGCTTCCAAGTAGGTGTTCAGTGGCACCAGAGAAGGCCCTGGTCCAGGATAGAACCCACTCGTTGCATCAGGACCGTAGGAAGTGAATAAGCCACAGCATTCCTTTCCCCGTGCTCATCTGCTCAAATCTCAACTATGCTGGAAGCACGTGGGAAGGAGAACAGAATTTGGTTTTAACTGAGTTCTGCTGAAACCCTCACTAAAGCCCCAGAGACCTGTCAAGCAAGTTGGTCACTAGGCGACCAATCATTTCTACACTCAATCACAACAGCATCAGAGGAAAAATGACAGCTCACAACAGCTCCATGTGGTCAGCCAAGGACTGAGAGCCTTAGCACCAGGCTCAAGTGACCCAAGTATGAATTCACTTTGTAAACAAGTGCTCAGAGCAGTTCTCTGAGCTCACATTCTCCCCTCCCTAACGGGGACATGAAAAACACTGCTCCTTTCCCAACTACCCAATCAGATGTTTAAGCCTATAGTGAAGGCCAAAGCACTGGGACTCTCAGGAGATCTGTGTTCAATTCTCAGCTCTGCAAAAGATGTCCTGAGTGATTTTGGGGGCAGTGGCTTATCTTCCTCAGAGGCTGCTTCTGCATGATGCTCTTGTCCAGTACTCACTGAGTATATTGCAATATTGCTACAGCATTCACGGTGAAAAACAGCTACTCCAGTACTGCCTGGAAACGACCACTCACCCCAACAGGCCTTTTCATCCCTCTCACCTTGTGCAGGAACTCCAGCTTTTCACCACTATTCACCAGCTTGTAGGTGTAGACGAATCCCCCAGCAACTGAGCGCGGGTTGAGAATCAGGTCCTTGGCGACTCCCACCAGCACGTACCACTCATCACCAGTGTTGGAGAACCGGCACACAGCCACGCTGGGGACAAGATGTGGCAGGAGATCAGCACGATCACCACACAAACCGACACTGCACACAAGTGCACTGCACACTGCACACAAGGGCTGGATTCTCTAACAGAATGACTTGCACCCAGCGGGGCAGAGGTTTGGGAGCCCACCCTTCCAACACTGACATTTCCTTTTCAGAGGTCATTTTCCCTGCCTGCAGGAGCATTTAATGCATTCTTCCACACTCCCCTTATAAGATGTGCTCCAGCTGTCAGGTGCCCAAAGCGTTACTTTTATCCTTTCACAGGCTGAACATTGCCTAGAAGCTGTTTTTGAAAGGCTGGTCCAATTTGGACAGGTACATATGAATATTTTTCCTCATCTTCCAGTGTTATTTCCTGCCTAGTGCCTATCTCGGGTTGGGAATCCTCGACAAAACAGGACAGAGTCAACCTTTTGGCCTGGCATGACCTAACTCTACCTGCTGAGATACTTGATATTCTTTGTGGTTATCATATTGGTCTTCTCCTCTGACACTTCCTTTCCATTTAACCTACACTCAATTTATCTGGATGGGAAAGGGAAGTGAGAGATAGAAGCACATTCTCGTTCCCAGCACTCTTTATCTGTCATTTACATCCTCATGTTGTTCTTTAAGCACTGGGGTTCAGCAAACACATCTGGAACACCAGCTCTTAGTGTCACATGCAGACAGACTGGGGTGGGAAGGGACGGAAAGGCAAGACAAAAGCTTTAGGCACACGGAACTCAATTCTGTAATTCCAAGCCAGTCTCCTGATAACACGCTGCATCTGGATTTCAACTCAGTAACAGCTGAGCTAAAAAATGGGGGTGGGGGGAAAGCCACATGAGACTCATCATAAGCAGATTCTTGCTGCTTCTGGCAATTCTTCTTACCTGAAGGCAGCTTCATTCTGCTCTAGCTGGACCAGATCTAACGTGTTTCCCTGGATGGGGTTCATTACCCTGATAACAGAGGCCCACTGTCCATTCCCTGCCTTGGGAGCACCAAAGATGGACTCGGGGAGATTCTCGTTCAGAAAGGCTGCAGCCATCTCTGCTGCCAACTCCCTCTCATCTTCTCCCGCAGCCTCCACCATTTCCTAGGGCACATGAAAGACCAGGAGAAAAGAACAGTTCATGGAATTTCCTTTCCAGACATGCTAATTTCTCTGCGTAGAATATAGTCTCCTTATTTCCCCCAAGCCCAGGTATTCCTGGTCAAGGTATTGCCTCTGAAGAAAGATATAACGGCCACCAAACCCCAAAGCTTCCATCCACCCTGAGCTCATTCCCAAGGGAACCTCTGCAGCTCAGGGCACAGCAGCGTCAGTTCTGCCCTGCCCAAGGGGCAGTTGTCTCAGGTGCTATTTCTCCAAATCAACAACTCTGGAAACAACAGTGAGAGGAAAATAGCCCACTGAAATTCAAAACTCCTCAAGCAGTCACAGAAAACCCAAAGAACGGTGTTAAATAAGCACAACTGACTTCCAATACATGGTTTGTAAAGCCTGCCATAATAACATACAAAGAAAGGAGCATTGGGAAGTATAGTTCTGCTGAAATTTGAGTTTTGAGGCAGACCTTCGCTCCCTTCAGCCCCTGCATTCACACAGGGCACAAAAACTTGCAGGCAATGGCAGCTGGGAACTGGTGACTAGAGAGGGTTTCCAGCTGCAGAAGTCACCTCTGGGGAAGGGATGGATGTATCTGTTTCCCACTCCCATTACCTCGGCCATTTGCTGTTTCCTCTGTGCCTTGGTGGCCTCAGTGTAAGCGTTGTGGTCTGTCTCAATGATGATCAGGTTGTTGCTCTCCGGGTGAATGACAAACTTTCGGGGTGTGTATTGCAATGGGAAGGCAACCTGGTTGAAGACTGCCCCCAGCTTCTCCAGTGCCAAAATCCTGGTGGACAGAGATATGTGTTAAACAAGGTTCAAAAGCAAGCGTCTGAGAGAACACAACTGGAGTTGAGTTTTACACCTGTGCAACTGTTTAGTGTGGGAGACAAGAAGCACCTTTCATGGGCCAGACAGCAACCAGCTCCAGAGAGGAGGGCAAAACCAGCATCCTAAATGGGAGCTTATGCGGTGGGACAGGTGCGCTCTGCAGCATGGGGTCCTTGACTTGAGGGCTTGGCTCCCACTGTCCCAGGGCCTGTTCCCAGTGTCTGTCCCTTTTGGATGGGTTTCTGTGGGGCTGAACCAAGTCTATCCCAAGAGGAATAAAGAGCACACAGAAAAGGGAAAGTGCACATTTGGGGAACGCATCATCTGAGTCTAAACGTGACACAGACTTTGACACGTAATCAAACACTCCCCTCAGAGGCACTGAGTTAAAAGGGTATGAAAAACGCAATGCCAAGTCTTTCCTTCCTGTGACTTGCCAGCTGAAATGCCAGTTCTTCTGGCATTCAGTGACTAAAAACCGCAAGTCCCTCCAGAAGAATGACTCCTTTAAAAGCAGTGAATGCTGAAATATTTCAATGAGGACAAATATGAAAAAAGAGCCTGTTCAAGTGCATAAAGCAGAGCTCCTGAATTTGTGTTGCCCTATTATTTTCATTTATCTTTTTAATATCCAGGCTGAACTTTAAAGAGACAACAAATACACCCCTGTCATGCCACTGATTTCTTACATCACGTGCTTTATTTTCTGCAAAGTAGCCAATTCAGATCACAAACCACAAGGTCCTAATACTCAACAGGTTCACATTTATTAAAAGCTTCCCTCCTCTCTTAGGATCAGAGAATTTAAGGGTAACTTGTACTACATTTGTTGTCTAAAAAAGCTGGAAAAAACAAATCAGAGAAGTGCACCCTATTTCTGACAGTGTAACTATCCTTGTACTCCATTTGTTTTCTGGAATCCATCCAAGTGGTTTTATTAAAACATTATACATAATCAAATACCTTAAACCCCCCCCCCCCCCCTTTAATTTTCAAGTTAAGTCTCTTCAGCTCTTTCCTTCTGAACGTCTAGATGTCTAGTGAGAATTCACCCCCCCTCCCCTCTGCCTGACAACCTGGCCCAGAAGTGTTTTGTTTTCCCAGGGGTTCTCACCTCAGTGTGTTTGTGGAGATGGCCACAATGCCCTCTGGGCATTGCTCGGAAGCAAAACCAGAGGCAAACTCCAGTGTCTCATAAGACAGGGGAGTCAGGTGGAAACGTGACTGGTAGGAGTAACTGAGCCAGGAACGGCTCGACATGGCCAGCACCTGGGAAGGACAGAAAACAGATTTATTAGGGCTGGGGACGGAGGCAAACTCACTCCTTGCAATACAAATGGATGTACGGTGCCAGATTCCTACCCACTATAGCCAAGCTCTTGCAGGTGGACTCCACCCAGCTCAGAGCATACCTGCAGAGACAGTACCTGCTTTCAAGGGACAGTTTTATCCGGAAATTGCATATGGCTGGAAGAGGAACTTGAAAGCACCATCGAGACAATAAATACTCAAACTGAGGTGCAATAAAAATCTAAAAAAGCCAAGATCAACAAATACTTTCATATCTTTGTTTTCTTCCTTTTTTAAAAACAATAGCCCATTCTAATGGGAACAGGTCTTTTGAAATAAATACTGCTCTGTCACAATCCAAACACTGTAGCACTCTGAGGGAGATTTACTTAAAACAATGAGTAGCCCATTTTCAATCAGACTAAGGAAAACAAAGGAAGCAGACTTCTACACTCTTCAGCTTGATACATATCTGGCACAATCAATTTAAGGACAACCTGACTTTCTGACTGAGCAACAAAAACCGCAATTAGATTGAATTCCATTACATGGAATTACACAGGCTACTCCAAGCCCATTCCTGACTGGCCATAAGCACTATGTTTTTTCTCCCCATATTGCAAAACAAGGAACCAAGACTGGTCTCAAAGTGGAAAAACACTCAGCTATTCTATCTAGAGCTGCAAAGTACCTCATCTCCAAGCTACAGCTGGCAGAGTGGCAGAAGCAAGTTTGAGATTCACCCAGTGTACCGTAACACTAAAGCAGAGCTCAGATCCCAGATGCAGGCCCCTACGCTGACCGGCAATATTTCTCAACTCTGAAGGTCTCATCCAAAAATGAGTCAAGCAGGGGGGTGGCTGATCTCCCCAGTGCCACATCAGAAGAGCTGGAAATGGCACTTCTGATGAAACACATTCTTCCCTCTAAGCCAAATCCTGCAGATATTTTCCTTGAACCATGCATGGCAGCTCTCCAGCCCCCCGCCAAGCCGTTCTCAACAGGCACAGGAGACAACCATCAACTGCATCAGGCGCTCAAGGGGTAAGATTTCTTTCTGCGTGGGGCTCTTTCTGTTCCTGTGCACTAAGGCAGGCAAGATGAGATTTTTCCAGTGTCTCTAAGCCCAAGAATCCGTTCAGAGCTTTCCGGAAACCCTGCAAACTCAGCTGATGGGTCAGATAAGTCCTAGTTCAAAGAAAGCAGGGCAGGGCTACCCATTACTTCCTAAGCAAGGGGAATGCCAACAAGAACGAGACTGTTTGTGAAAGAGCAAGCCGCAAGCCAGGCAGCTTCATAATGAAGTAATTCGACTTCCCACCCTTACCCAGAGCGTCCTGCTGTGCTGCAATGACGCTTCCCCACCCTGCCCATCAGTAAAGGAAACTGGAATGCTGAGCCTGGGGACTGGATCTGCACCCCTCACTTACCGCCTCTTGACCTTGCATCCGCACTCGGAAGAGCTTCACAGGCCGTGAGCCAAGGTATCTGGTCCTGGTATCGGAAAGATCGCCAGTAACAGGATCCAGGACAGTTCGCAGCAGCACACCGTTCTGGACATCAGCAAAGCAAAAAGATAGATCAGGATTAAAGAGAAGAAATAACTAGTTACAGCATTATTCAAAACAGAGAGGCAATTTTTGAAGAATTAGGTGTTTGTTTTCCTGGCTTCTGGCACATTTCCCTTCTACAACCACACTCCATCTAAATTGGCTTTTAGTATTAAAAAGCAGAGCCCCTGCACAACCCTTTTGGGCAGAAAAGAATTACTGTAAAACAAACCATCCCTCCCACTCCCCACCACATAACAAACAAACAAAGGCTAACGTTAGACCAAGCAGCTTGGTGCATCACTCAAGCCATGAAAAACTTCAGAGCTGACTCCAGATCCCAGTCCCTCTTGGTACAAAGCATTTACCCAAAGACTCGGGCTGCTTAAAAAGACCTGACATCAAACTCGATGCGTGTGAAAGAACCTAGACCGCTCTGATTATTTTTACATGTTGGAATTGTCAAAGATCAAAGAGACAGTACTGGATGCAACAAAAAGCTGTGCAACAATAGAGTTACTAGAGCAGAGCTTGCAGCTGTGGGCAGTTTCTTCTTTGATACTCTGCCCTACAGGCAGCTTTTACAGAAATGCCCAAGAATGTTTCACCCAGAATTCCTTTTTACAACATGCCCTCTTTATTGAAGGTAAAAAGCACAATTTGTCTACACAACGTCTGTCTTTTGATTAGTCTTAAGCCTAGGAACATACGGGGAAACTTGCACCTCTACCAAGTCACACAGTGAATCCCCCCATCCCAGCTGTTACGCCTGTTGTAGCAAAGAAGCAACAGTCGGGTTTTGTGTGGCACTGTGCAATGACAAAGCTGTCACAGCAATCCATCCTTCAAGCCAAAGCTCACCAAGAAAGACCTTTCAGAACCAGGTGGACACCTCTCACCTGCAGTCCAATGTTCAGGTACAGAAAGCCAATGGAGCCCCTCTCTCCCAGCTCGTCCTGCTTCTCTGTGCCACCCATCTCCACGATGCAGAGCGACTCGGGCTGGGCAGGAAGGGCCTGCATGCTCAGCGGCTGCAAGCAATCCTGTGGGAGACAGAAGAAGGGTACCACAGCAGTCAGCAAGCCTTGGCACGGCAAGAGGGGATTCAAGCTCCATCTAAGGAGCTTAAAGATGCTCTTTGAAATCTTCATAAAGAAGTATTCAGCATAGAAAAAGAAAATAGTCACAATAGATGCTGGCTCTGTGGATTTTGGCAAGCAGGAGTGTTAGCTTGGGGTCTAGAGAAGATAAACTGGATCCTTCCAAATTACACAGTTTGCAGCTATTTAGCATAGAAAGACTCAAGCAAAGTTTGTTACTTCAGCAGTCCTCTGAACACTCATCTGCTGCAGGTAGAGCAATGACAATGCTGGTCTGCTGCTGACCTGCTTGCAGGGTATGTCTGCTTTACTACAGGTATCAGAGAAAAGCCACGCAAACTATTAATTCCTGGTCACCTATCTGAATTTAGATGGACAGAGCCCACCTCTGGAGTACCCTTCTGAACATTTCAACCAATGGAAGAGGCAGAAATAGCAGTTACTCACTGAAGGGTCAAGGGAAATTATTCTGACAGTGTTGTCCACCAGCCCAACAGCGAGGAACCGGGAGCGCTGCTCCCCGGGGGGCACATTGGCCAGGCTCATGCAAACGACGTCGGCCGACATCTCCTTCCTCTCCGTGTACTCATTCAGCTGTCCTGACTGAGAAAGAAAAACACAGCAGACTTATTAACTACTCCGTGGGGCAAATCAGCACCAGAAACCTCTCCACACTCCCCTCCCAAAACTTCCCCTCCCCCCCCTTTTTTTTTTTTAAAGACAGCACTTTGGATTTTTTGCGTTTTTTTAACCATTTCTTTACAGCCTTACTTCAGCTACAGTGGGAAGAAGCAGAACAGCAATAGGATAAGTGCACAATTTCCAGCTTGTTAAGAACTTCAGAGACTTTAATTAGCCATCAAATCATCTCAGACACAGCCCAGATATGCAGACCTATCCATTCTAGGATGATGCTTCAGTACAGCATCCTTTTCTGAAGGCCTGACCAAGGATCAATCTCCAGCACATCCCATATTCTGCCTTGCTCTTCCAAATTCATTCACAACCTTAAAACACATACCGGGTCCATCTCAAAGTAAACCAGTTCCCCTCCAGTCAGTGCTATCACTACTTGTCTCTGGTTCACAGCACATTTCACAATGGTTTTCTTCCCTGGTGTCTTCCATTCATTTACTCTCTTATCTGCTCGGATGTGCCGGATCCCATCTGGATAAACCTGAAAGGAGAAAAAGGTGACATCAGTTCTGTGTTTACCATCCCTTCACAACTCCCATCTCACTGCTGAGTCCAATACAGAAAAAGCCAAAGGCAAGCACTGCTCCTGGCAGCAGTGATCCATTAGCTATGCAACAGGCTGAACTAGCATGAAGCCACTCGCTGGCTGGAAACGCTGCACCTTTGAACTACAGCAAGGAGCCACTGCACGCACTGAAGGAGACAAAGACCACCTTCAGCTGGTCCAGTTTCACTGAACAAGACATAAGGAGGGAAAGGCTGAGTAAGTGTCATTCTCTGCCAATCCACACCTTTAGACATGACACACCTTGCACTGCTGTAGAAACCACAGCTGTGCAGCAAGCAGAGAGGAGAAGACATGGACACGTGGACATGCCAGAAGCAGCTTTCCATTACCTGTACCAAAGCATCATCACCAAGAAGAGAGCAGGACAAGGTAGGTGTAGTACCCAGGAATCCAGAGTCAGTCACTTCTTCTACAGTCTCTCCGATAGACAGCACCAGTGTGGCATTTACGAAGGACACGATGATATAGGCATCAAATTCATCTGGTCAAGTGAGACAGGGAAAAAAGGGTGCCAATTAAATAAATGCAAGGCTTCCCAAGAAAATTAGCAGTCTGACAGATGTCTAGCAGTTACTCTTCAGCAGAATTCCTGCAATAATTACATCTGCTGGCTGTATTGTGCAAGTTCGTTCTAGGACACACTGTCCAAAAGCCAGCCACTGCTAGACTCCAAACAATGCAAGACTGAGCCAGAGATCAAATGATGATGATCCAGATACACAGTCAATTCATGTTACTCTGGATTCTGGCAAGCAAGACTCCTGCCTACTTTTTTCAAAGACAGCACAAAGTCTGACACAAAGGAGCTGAATCCAGATTTAATGCCCAAAGTTAAACAAAATGCTCTCCTCCAATAATCTGCACACATGGAACCCATCTGCAGAAGCCACACCACAGATGCTGTGAAAGGGACACTGCAGGACCACATCTCTATCTAGCATCCATGCAAAGAACGATTAGGAGGCACTGCAGCAGAGGAGATTAGGGTTAGCCTGTTCTGTCCCCAGCCAGATCTGCTTGCTTGCACTGACACAGCCATCCATCTCCTGGGATAAAAAACAATTACGCGTTTAAGACAGAGCAAATATTGACCTTTACTTCTAGTGGAATTAGTGACAGTAACGCAACTGTGATCTCCAGGACTGGCGTCTCCCAGAGGGGACAGCTTGAGAGAGTCCGGTAGCTTGGTCGTGGAAGAACTATGCTAACAAAAATAGTCTTAAGAGCTGATTTGGAAACAACGGAACCCTGTGGGAATGGAGGGCAGAAGGACTGGGTGAAGGGACTGCCTTGGTTCACTGCTGTGCAGTTTCATTCCTCCAAAAGCGACAGGCATTAGAGAGGGGGAGAGGAGAGTCTCATTAAAACAGAGTAACAAAAGCAACCAAAACAATGAAGTCTGTTGGGAAATGGGAGGCAGGAGCCTCAGTGGAGAAACAAGGTGGAGAAGCAACTCCACTTCTGCTGCTGTTGTCATGCAAGTGCCTTTTCTTAAAAAATAAAAAATATTATAAAAAATAATCCCCATTTTAACCCAATTCAATTCAATCCAAAGTCTTTATGCACCACAGCATGTGACAATTAGCAAAGGTGAGCATTTAAGAGAGATGTCACAGTTTTGACTCTTGAGCAGAGTTTCTCCATAACTGGTAGGTGTGGGAGACACAGAGAAGTGGCTAGTGACTCTCTCAGTAGAGAAAGAAAACAGAAAGCTCTCACTGGGATGAATACAGGATGCCAGCAAATACCAAGCAGCCGCTTAAAAGAAACTGAAACAAATGCTTCAGGAACCGATCCTTGTCTTATCCACCCTGTTTAGGGGGAGGCACTGCCAAACCCGCTGTGTCACATTTATAACAAAGTTCTTACATACAGCTGAAAATATGCAAGTGAAAAAAACCCAACATTCTGCTCTCCAACATCTGGTCCACAGACCACAGCCCTGACCAAACTGAAGAGCTTTGTACAATTAAAGCAATTCCAGCAGTGGTCTGTGGCATAAACTCTGTTACTAGTCTATTAAGTGGTCACAGCCTATAACCTCCAACATGCTCCCAAAACCCACAAAAAAAGGAGCGGGTCCACTTGGGGAAAGGAGAAAAGAAGAACTGAACCTGCACACTGAAACTGATCAGTAACACAAACTCTTTTAACAGTTGGCTTAACAGAAGACTTTCTCTAACACTAAGAGCAGATGCTAAGAGCTTAGCAAAGACATACACCATTACACACTGGTTATTTTCTACACTAAATAGCAGCTTCTCCTATAAATTTGCACGAGTTTTTCCAACCCCAGAAGTCTACAGGAATTCCTCGATCGCTTTAAATGGAGATTCTCGCAGTTCACAGGCTAAGCATTTAATTCATAAATATCCTGTAGACAGGATGTACTAAAAATTCCATTTCAAAGACGGTCGCTGCTTTCTAAACTTCTTGAGAGCTGCTGCCTTCCTCCCCAGGGGCTGTCATTCTCATGATAAACCACTCTGTCCCAGCTGGACGCTTAACCACATGATTTGGAGCAAGACAAAGAACTCCCATTTGAAAGCAAAACAGATTCCCTTAGTCCTACCCTACATGAAAACTTATTGCTACCTCTTAATACTTTTTTAGCTCTTTCTTTTCACTGGCTTACAGTTCTATTAGACTGTGCCTTTAAGTCTGTGTCAATAATAGTGACAAGTGCATTTTTGTTTGAAGTCCAGTAGTGCTGTTAATGCCTCCCTGCTGGAGCTTTTGAAAGAAAGGGATTGATTTATCAGAATGAAGTCAGTGAATAAGACATATTCATCTAGATTCAAACAATACAACTTTGGTTTTGAAAATATAGCAGCCTCGTTGAAATCAAGAGGACTAAATCCCCGAGACACACTGAGAAATATTCTCAGTTAGAAAAAGAAGACATCTATAGATTTTTAATATGAAAAGATACCAATTTAGCTCTCCACAATCCCAAGCATAACGTCAGGCTGCCCTGAGTTTTGAAGAGATAGACATTATTTTGTATGCAGACACAAGACTTCAGAGATGCTCATTACCATTCTAATTGCTCCAGTTAGCTCCTTTCAGTAAATAATAGAGACATTTTAATGACTCTGAAAAACCACAGCTGGACTCACTCTCCTGTGCCTTCATTACAAGTTTTCTGCAGCTTCATGCACACATCACAACCCGTTATGAAAACATCACATTTCCATCCATGAACTCTATACTACTGTCCTTGTTGTTACTTGTCACGGATTCAGTTTGAGCTAGTCCATGAGAACTCCATTCCTAAACACCAGTCCACACCTGACCATTTTTTCATGCTCCACTGCATCTGAATTTGCACTGATATGACTGTAGTCACCACTAGCTCAGAGGAGTTCAGTGAAAAAACAGACAAGCAGTAACAAAATCCAGGATTATTTTCACTTAACCGGTACTGATGGGATGACAGCACATTTTCATGAGCTTCTGTTTACTACTGCAGGGAAAGTCCACAGCTGTGACTCACTGCACACTGCTTTTCATGCAAGAGACCCAGGCAGGGAACACAGACTGTTAGGTCTCAGCTCACACGTACCTCCACAGCAAAATCTAGCTCCCCAGATCTCGGTATTTAACTGCAAGAGAGGGTTTGGTCCAAATCCCATCCAATTCTCTCTGATGGGCTGACACATTCCATACCCAGAGGTATTCTCATGCCCAGCAACACCTATGACTGCTTCAAGCACACTCAATTATTTTCTCTTGGAGGTCTATACAAATCAACCGGGAGCCAATCCTCAGTCTAAAAGAGACCTGAAAACACCCCTGAAAGGCACAACTCTGACTTTAGCAAGAACTGACCGTTCTGCGGAGACACAGTTGATTATTTTGTTCCCCAAAAGATTCAGATAGGAGCTGCTTTCTACTCCTCAGCTACTCAACTATAAAGGCAACAATCTCCAACTACACAACAGCTTCTAGAATTCATTTCATGAAAAGCTTAGCAGAAAAGTAATGCCATGATTTGGGGATTCTCTGTGGTTAACCTGGGGGACAGCACGGTAGCCCCTAGCAGTAGGTACACACCTGTGGTGATCAGCACCTCCACCACCAGCCACCTGTGGAAGAAAAAAAGAGGCTTGGTATTGGTAGTGTGTATCACCATGTACCAGCCAAGGTTAGTATTCGCTTTGAAGGCTGCAAACCTCAATGTGAATTACGAAGGTCTTGCAGCAGGCGCACGCTGCGGCACCGAGGCAGAGCCAGGCAGCCCCACACTGCAAACTGAACACTCGAAAAAACAGCACTTGGGCCATTTCAAGATTAGAGACAGGTCTGAAAATGTTCTGCAGGCTGATTAAAACCCACTAATGCCGTTTCTGAATTCAAAGAGTTGCAACTTGGGGGTCAGTTTTCACATGACGTTGAACTGTACTGTAAACACAGCATGGTTTAGAACAGCTACAGAATCCAGCCTCTCTGAAATCACAGGGAAGATCTTCATGCTGGGGAACTTGAAATAAGGGAAAAAAAAGAGGCTGCAAGACTGGTCTGTTTCATGGTCCTCCACCCCCTGAAAAGTCAGTCATCCTCTGGAAGCCCAAGAGAAAAGGTTTTAAAACTGTCCTGTGATGTCAGAAGCCTCCATTTCTCGGAGGGTGCAAACATTACGATCTCCTTTTCCAAATGGCAGGAGGCAAGGGTTTGCCCCTAACAAACTGGAATGCCTCTTTAAGAGAAGCACGTATTTTCTGTGAAGTGTGGAAATTCTTTCCTTCTGATCCTTTTCTTTCTGGGGAACGTGAAGGCAATTAATGCCGAAAGCTCCTTCTGTGCTGCTTATACAGTACATGAGTGTCAGAACACGAGCACAGGAAGTGATGGCAGGCCTCAGATGGCAAGGTAGACTCCATAGCAACATTTGAAATTCCCACAGGGTTACTGTCTCCCTGGAAGACACACTACTCTACAATTGCTTAAAAACAAGATACCATGTCACCACAGCAGGCTAAGGTCTCCACTGCACCAATCTGGCATTTCTATACCCAGTGCACAAACCTAGAGGAAGTCTTTGTGAGATTTATACGAAGCACTGCCTTGGAAATCTTTCCAGAGACAGTACCCAGAAGGATTCATTTCAGGCTCTTTAGGTGTTTCTGAGGCACTCTGTTCTTAACCCCAAGAGAAAGGCAGGACAAGGGCTTACATTTCCTCTTGTATTTCAGTAAGGCAAAGCCATTATTGCAGATCAGGAAATGAAAAAACCCACCCAAGCCCACAATCCAGAACAATCTGCTAATTTCAAATCTTGACCTTCCTGGAATCAGCACCATTCTATACAAAGCTGGATTTTTGAACAGGCAGTGTGTCCTAGCCCAAATAGACTGCTTGCTTTGCAGATATGCGTGAGGGAAGTAATAAAATACAGACACTGCTGCTGATTTATCTGCTTTGTTCCATAATTTGTATCCCACTCTCTCACAAAGAGCTGATTACTGTAGTTGTCAACACGTGTACAAAGAATAGTGAGTGTGCTCCAACAAAAAGCATAGTCATTGCCTGCTGATGTCGGAGCAAGAACTTATGGGAAGTGGGAAAGGATGAAAAGTTCAACAGCTTCAGGATGCAAACATACAGCTGATACAGCATATTGGGTGGTGGATGCAGCTGCAGGCAGGTGCTTCTTTGTCAAAGGGAAGCGTAACAATTGTAAGGGATTGGAAGGTGGCTTCTCAGTGCAAACAGGTGGCTAATGCTTCAAAATATAACTTCTGGGAATGGGCACAACCATCATGCAGCACCTTTCCTATCTCCATGGACAGAAAAACAAAGAAACAAAGAAACAAACAAGAACAACAAGGCACACCAAGAACATTATCACATTCCTGTGCTTTAGGAAGATACTGTGTACCTTCAACATGTCTCCTTACGGTCCAGACAGCATTGGGGTTACCGGGCAGCTCTGAGACAGCCATTTCAGACACCTAAAAGTACACAGGAACAAAGTTCTTTTGCAAACAGATGTTTAGACTTAAGTGCTACAGGGTAGAATGCATTCAGCAAACATTCAGCAATGATATGGCAACATTTGCGCTCTGGACGACCACTTTTAAAACAAGGTCACCTGCCCCCAGCAAAGAGATGACCACCAGAAGCTGGCAGAGGCACCAGAACATTCCAGCTGAATACACTCAAAGTATTAGGTGGTTGGAGTTAACTGAACTAAAAACATTTCAGGCTGTAAGAATAATCAGCATAAGCCTTCAGTTTCCAAGAAACCAGCATCAAAAAAGTTGCTCTCTCCCAATTACAGCAAAAGGAGAGAGAATCCCTTCATTTCAGCACCCTTGCTTTAAGGGTTTTCTCTCACTATCTTCATCTCTCAAGCATTTCTGAAGTGCTGCAGGTCTTACCTCAAGTCCATGTCTTAGAACCCTCAGAGACGACCGGGGCCCCCGACCACAGGCCACATACAACTGGGGTGTGTCTTCATTGGCCAAATCTGCTATCTGCATGGAGAAGCAGTGTCAAACAATACCCACGGGAAGAGAAAATAAAACTAAGCTGTATACGCCACACTACTGCCCTAAGAATGCTTTTTTTCAAACACTGAAAACAGTGAAGATGCAACAGGGTCTGCCATCTGCTGCTCTGGAATGCCAAGTTTTAACCAAAGTTTCTGCAGCAGAGCAGAGAACTGGTCTGATGGTCAACAGAGGAGCAGCACAGGATGGCTGGCTGCCACCCTGAGTCCAAGTATGAAATCAGGCACCCATTATCAGTTCCTTTGTAAATGACTGAGACCTGCTTATATGGTGACTGGAAGCTTGCTGATGGCAACATACCTGGCAACACAGAATAGGAGACAAACTGTCCAACTCATCCACCAGCACGAGGTTCTTGAGAGGTCGTGGCTGAAAAAAGAATGTATCTCCTTCCTCAAGAGGCATGGCAGAAGAGAACTCTGGTTCCTCATCATCATCACCCAGGTGAGCTATCTGGTACAGGTAACTTGAGAGAGAAAGCAAGAGCAACAGTGTGATCAGTGCAAAGCTCAAGTCACTTTCTTTAAGTAAGGCGTAGCCCGATATTCAGGCAGCAGGGAGGAGAAAAATCCTTCCCTATATTATACAGCTATTAAAGTCTAGCCTGTAGGTTTGTCGTCTTGGTAACAAAACATTTAAAGGGAATCACCACAACCTCCCCGCTCCAAACCTACCAATTTGTAGCTGTCACTGGGAAGATATCCCAAGGTTCCAGTGTTTTCTGTTTACCCTTGGGCCTTTCAGATACACTTGTGTTAGAGCCAAAGCACCAACTGACAACTGATGTCAAGAGCAAGGCAAATGGCTAAGACCACAGCTCCACAGTTATCTATTTTACTGGAGTACTCTTACCTCATTATTTTTAATCACATCCCCTATTCCATTTCATGAGGCTAAATAGCACAACAATCAAGTTAAACTTCAGAGGAAAAAAGATAAAAGCAGAAAGACAGACTGATTTATGTCCTAGTTTTAATAAAGCTGACATGAACATAGCTTCCTCAGAAGCTTGGTTTGTACAACTGAATTCAGGCTCCCCCAGGTGGCTGACTGCAGAGGTAGTCAGGAAGGAGCCTAAGTCCCCATTCACGTGAAATCCCCACTTAAGACAGTGTTAAGCCATCTTCAGAGTATTCTTTGAGTCCTCAAGAGCATTCTAGAACCAAACATGAATTGATAAAGCCCTCAAGTATATATCTATTACAGAAACAACCACAGATAGATAAAATCTTATCTACTTCTGAGCGGGCCATAACACACAGAAGTTCAATGAGAACTACCACACTAATTAAAAATAACTTATCATGTATCTGGATACATGATGGACCCTATTATGAACTGCAAGTGCTCAAATTTCCCACAGCTTACTGTAACAGCAAGTAATATTTTGTTCTCTGCACTGTAATATCTGAGCTCAAACAAGAAAATTTCCCCAGTGAGTCACAGTCTAAACCTATTGTTCTGCTCAAGCCATGTGAACAAAAGCATTCATTTACTCGTTAAAAGAGGTGGTATCTTTATATGTCTGGTGAGTTCAAGGGTCAGTTTGCAGTTCTGAACAGACACAGTCTGTTTGAAGGGAAAAAAGCTGATGTAAAATTATTTACTCACTGGTTTCCAAATTCAGATGCCACGAAGAGAAACCCCGTCTTCAGCACGCACATGGCAGCAGCGACAGGAACTGTGTCAAAGTACTTCAGTCGGATCTCGGTTACCTGAGGGCAGAAGCAGAGCAGACTGTGCTAGCACAGTACTACAGCCACGCGTGTGCTTTAATAAAAACAAGCTGCCTAGCCATCCTCTCTAAGGAAAGGAAGCAAGTGAATCAGCCAGGCTTAACCATGTCAGTAGTCTGGGGCAGCAGGTTATAAATCACAAAATCCAGTCCACTATTTTAAACACACAAGTCGGGCTGCCTGTTTTATTCCAAGATTTCTGACTTTGCTAAAAGTCAGTTTGGAAGAAAAAAAAGCTGCAAAAATAGAGAGCTGTCTCAAAGAAAGAAGAAATTTGCTTCACTGAACACCAGCCATTACCCACTGATGAGAAAATCAACCATCCTGAGCAGATTTCTACACTTGATATAGTTGCAATAACTCTTTATGAAACACCCAAGAACAATCTTAAGACACTTCAGATGCTACATCATCATCCCTCTTACCAAATTTCAAATGTGTAGATGAAGGAGGAACTAACATCCAACATTTGCTCAAAAACCCCAAGTGATCCACTGCAGCAGGGATCTTTCAAGTGCAAAATACAAGGACAAGCAGCAGCATGCTGCTTCAAGCTTATTTCAGCTCACGGACCAGCTGTACTGAGGCGGGTACCTTGATTTGCAGAAAGACCGATGGTAGCATGTAAATATTCAATTCAGTGGTGAAACAGAGAGCAGCTACTACCATCAAGAGGAACTACGTTCCCCAGAATTAGTTACTGGCACAGCCTCTACCAGGATGAGGGAATGCACTTTACAGTATGTCCTTTGGAGAAAGGATTGCCTGCAGAGCATCTAAATATGCCCGAGTGACTGCGGCATGAATCTCACCGGATTTTGCAAACCTTGTGCTGCATCTGAGTAAACACCAGTCAGAACTGTGGGTGTCACTGTATAATCAGGTGGAACACAGGCCACCACACAGCTAAAACCACAACGCTAAATATTTATCACTGTAGAGAAATCAGGCAAAATAACCGACTAAGGACTCTTGTCCAGGAACGCTTCTGCTGTTCTTCCTGTGATGCTTACCATGTCTTCATCGGTCTCCAGAGTAATTTTGAAGATGTCTCCCTGCTCTGTCTGGGCCAGGAAGAAGAACATGGACTTGGTCTTATGTGTAGCAGAGCAGACAAAAATCATACCTCGCTCTGGGTCATCCAAGTCATTCTGTCATGAAAGAAAGCAGAGGTCACTGGTGGAAAAGTGTGGGTGTGATTTCTCCAACTGAATTATTTCTATTTAGCAGGTGCTGTAAGAGCTGGCTCTTAGAGGAGGAAAGGAGGCTTTCAACACAAAGCGCATCTCCCCCGTGACACCCGCAGTTACCTTCAGTACATCTCTGCCCTAGAAGGAAGTATATTTCTAAGACATTGTACCTAAGCATTCTCTCTCCTATCTTTTTTTACCCTCCTCCCAGGAAAACCTTCAATTCTGGAGCACTGTGTCTAGCTCTGGGCTTCCTGGTTTGAGGACAAGGAACTGCTGGACAGTCCAGCAGAGGCTACAAAGATTATCAGGGACTGGAACATCTCTTTGCTGAGGAAAAGCTGAGGGACCTTGGAGCTGTTCAGCCTGAAGAAGTGCAGACAGAGGGGATCTCACTGATGCTAAGCAATATCTAAAGGGCAGGTGCCAGACTCTTGTCAGTGGTGACAGGACAAGGGGCAACAGGCACAAACTGGAACATGGGAAATTCCATCCCAACATCAGGAAAAACTTCTTTCCATTGAGAGTGGCAGAGTCCTGGAACAGGCTGCCCAGAGAGGGTGTAGAGTCTCCTTCTCTACAGATATTCCAAATCCACACAACTTGCTCTGGATGACCCTGCTTCAGCAGAGAGTAGGACTACATGACCTGCAGAAGTCCCTTCCAACCCCAACCACACTATTGTTATGTGATATCAAAGCCAAATGCAGAGGAAAGGGCTGCAATACACATAGAGCTGTTTTTGAGTACCTGAGCCTTGGCAGGTGTTCAAAGCACTGTCAAAGCACAGCACAATCTACAACAGCAGAGGAGGAGGAAGCAGCCTTGGATGTAAGAGAGCAGCTGTCGAATTCACCTGCGCACACTAAGGCAGTCGTGACTCACCATCTCAACGCTATCTTACACTGACAGCGCTGCCACCGTGGTGCCTGATCAGAGTCTTTGGAGTATCTCCAGCACAAATCTCAGAGAAGAGACATGAAACAAACTCATCACCTCAGGCTACACCCACCCCATCTTCCCTCAAGATAGTACAGGAGGTAGATGACAGGCCAACAGACTTCTAACTGCTTTTTCCTTATTGCAAAAACTCTCTGATGCCTTTAACCTCAAAAGGCAGATATCAAGCATTCATTTACCACTAACAAAGATAATCTTAAAAAAAAACCCAAAAAACTAGGAATCCCAAAATTCTCACCCGTCTTCTGGGAATTGGGCATCTGATATCAGGCTGGTCACCAAAATTTTTGTAAGTAATATAGTTTTCAGAACAGATCAGCACCCCGCTAGGTCCATCAGAACCACCAGGAACTGAAACACAAAAATGAAACATTATGAGGAAAGTCCTTATCACAGACCTGGTTGACTGCAGAACACTTATTTCTTTCAAGCAACATAGTTTTCATTGCTGTCACCCTGCCTATATAAATCTGTTCTTATCAAAGGGTAAGACAAAACTTCCTGGGTACAATAAGCACTGCTTCCTGGGTCAGTGTAAGAAGAGGGCAGACGGCGGAATTGGGGGACAGGGAAGGAGAAAAAGGAAGGATGCGACTTCAGACAAATTGCTTATATTTTAACATTCCTGGCTTACTCTTATCTAGAAAGCCACAACATGCCCCAAATAGCACACTACCAACTGTCAGTTAAATACTTGCATCACTGGCATGTTTGCTTGCTGTCAAAAAAAAATCACCAGATGGTTTTCTGACATATCTTTCATTTTTAAAGTATGGGTTTTTTAAGTGCTTCTCTTGGGAACCCAGTGTAACAAAAGATATCATCAAAATAGCACAATGGCCAGATCCAGCCCAATATTTGGAGTCTGTCAGCTGCTTACAGAAGATGCACCAAAAGGGCAAGCACACAAGGCTGCTCTCCTAGTTTAGCTTCCTTGGTGCTTGGAAAGGAACCTGCAGCAGTTCAGCGGTTTCCCAGATCAAAGGCATTAGGATGCTTTGTATCCAATGCCTGTAAGTGGGCTTTTAGCCCATGGGTTTATCTGCCAACCTTCTGAATGCATATTAGCTGCTGGAATTCCATGCAAGAGAATCCAACAGCACCTATGCATTATCTAAAAATACATGCTTTTGCAACTGCTAGCAGCTAATTTCAGTTAACATCTCTTAGCTTTGGAAATCAAAGAACATCCAGAATTCATCTAAAAGGGGAGAAATGAAGAGAGCTTTCAAACCACAGCTCTTGCGTATTTCCATGTGTGAACTCATCACCCAACTCCGAGGTCAATTAATTTATACTAATGGCTCAGACTACCACTGAAACAACTTCTAAAACATAAAGCATATTGATTCTCTTTCCCTGGGGAACGGGAACCAAAATGACATAGTGACCCAGTGGGTAGTACCTGTTATAAGGAAGTTGCCGTGTTCTTCCAGGGGCTCACTGTATTTCCTAACAACGTGGTTCAAACCCAAATCCAGTTCATAAAACGTCAAGGTCTGCTGTGTGTTAGCTGCTGCTTCTCCTGTTGGATCATTGTCTGCTTCCTAGAACACAGCACATAAAGGGAAACAGTTTTGAATATCGTTAGAATGAAGTCCAAAGAAAGACTTGCTGGAAGACGCACAAAAAATAGATTCAGAGGAAAAAAATCTGTACATTTGCAGTTGAACAGCAAGAATTTAAGAAGAATCACCAAGACAGAAGAGACCTGACTATTCTGACTGAAAGCAAGAGAAAGAGCAAGCAAGTTCGCAACAAATGAAAATGGTCTCAGACAGCAAAAGCAGCCAACATTCTCCATCTCCACAGATTAAGATCAGAAAAAGAATGACAAAACTCAGAAGACAGCAAAGGGAAGAGATCAAGTTATTCTCACCTCATAATCCATTTCCAGACAAGCAAACATGGGGTTTTCAAATCCCACGTCGACTCCCACCACGTGGTAGACCAAGGTATTGGCCTTGTGGGCTTCCAGTGGAGAGGAAATGGTGAGCCGAGCAGCAGCATCTCTGTTCAAGATATACACCAGCTTCTGCTTTTCAATGGCACCTGCAAGGGACACACAACAGCACCTGAAGCACATCTCCTGGAGATCAAATCTGATGATACCCGCAGCCCAGAATCAATATATAACTTAGGAAGAGAACGTCAGCGTTACTTCTGCTGAAGTTCACCATTGGTATTTGTCTGCAGCACTAATTAACCTCAAACATTTGATTTTAAATGTTTTGAGCTGGAAGCAGAGATAATAACTCCAGCTCTTCAAAGCCTAAGAATAACTATTGGGCTGGATGGATGTACCTTAAAGGGTTAATCTATGATGGCTACAGGCAGATCTACTCACTAGTTCCACCACACAAGAGATGACGACTACAGGAAAGGAAAAACAAATTGAAAGCAGCAGCCTCTGATATTCCACCATTTGGCAAGAAGACCTTTCCCTCAGAAATATTTTAACTAAAACCAAAGTATTCTTGCCCAATACAGAGCATCCACCATGTAACACGCTCACCACCCATCCATGTGAGCGGCACAACTGTGATAGTGCTACCTTCTCCCCTGCAAAAATAAGAGCTGTTAGAAAGGGAACAATATTATTTATTGTTAGTCCCAATACAAAGGGGCACTTTAACAGTCATCATTGCAAGTCCCTGCTCTCAGCGTGCAGGAGAGCAGCATCGCACGCAGCTGGCTTTGGCAAACGGAGAGTTCAGTACCAAGTACCTAAGGCACTTCATGGTCAATCTGATTAAAAAAATCACCCAAGCGTTCTTCTACCTGCAAAGCCTGATCAGAAATGCATCTAGTTGTCTCCACAACACATCTCAGAGAAGAGACATGAATCCATAACATCACTTCAGGCTACAGGAGCTGACTACACTGCAATCCCAACTTCTCTCCCAGACATCACACGTCACAGCTCTGTACACCGCTGAGCAAGCTGGCCTTTCTCCAGACTGCTTTGGACCCAGTGTTGGAATTAATCTGTGCAATTCCATCAGCATGAAGGAACTATTCTGAGTGCCTGCATTCTCCTTGACACGTCTCAGAGCCTAACAAACTGCCTGAGAAGAAACAGTTCCAATTATACCTGACAGAAATTTGATCAAAAATAAATACACTCAAGACAGGTGAAAAAAAAACCCATGAAGAGAAAAGAAGCCGATGGGCTGACTTACTGATCATGACAGCGCGGCCCTTTGGGTCTACAGCCAAGTACTGGCCGGGAACGATTCTGCGGCACCCGCTCTTGCCAAAGGTTTCCTGATGGATCTTCTCAAACACGTTCTTTGAGGGCTGGTACTCCAGAATAACAATGCGCCCCGAATCGCTGCCCACCACGATGTAGTCTTTGGTGCCACCTGTCAGCCTAAAGGCCATGAGGGAGCGAATGACTCCAAACACTTCCACAGTCAGCAGAGTGTGGACCTTCCCCGTGTTGGGATCGGGGCGGAGCAACTCCAGGATCTTGCCCCGGGAAACAACAATTTCTTGTTGTTTGGTCCCTGAAGAGCCGAAAACATAAAGGAGAGTTAGCAACAACACACAACTTCAAGAAACGCTGTGAGAAAGAAGCTAAATCTTCATCCCTACTAAATGCCAAGAAGTTTTACGAACACTGTGGAAGAATTCAACGCAACTTATTCAGCACACCAGGTGCCACTATTGTTTGAGCATCTTTTAATCACTAAGGAAAGCAGACAAAATACTAAGTTAAATCTATAGACAATCAAGTCAAACCTTTCTTGATCTTTCCACAAGTTACAACATCTTGAGTGACAAACTCAAGAGCAAACGATAATATACTGGCGGGAAAAGTGCTATACTGAAGCAGACTAGCTTCAGCAATCAAACCAGGCACAAATCAAACACCTTCTTTTCCCTCTACTACCAGAAAAACTCCAGCCAAGACCTGTTTAAGGGAATTACCTGAGAAATTGCCGTGGATGGCATAGCTAATGCCGGTGGCTCGCTGCAACGTCAGGTTGTAGAGAAACATGGTGGCAACAGGTTGGCTTCACCTTTTGGTAGCTCCACTGAGTCTGCTACAAGTAGACCATAGAACATATACTTCATTAAAAACAAAGCCCTCCACACAGCACAGAGAAAACTACCTGCTCATTTGCCTGGACATATCACTTTGCACTGGAAGACTGAACACCATCCAGCTCACATTACTCGGTATTTAATAATACTACACGGCAAAAGGCTCTCCTGCAGATAACCAGGCAGCCCAGCATCAGCCGAGCTCCTTCCTGCCTTACGATGAGGGCTTCCAGCTAGCTACTGCTCTGACGGTTTTAGGAGTTTAGAAACCAAACAGTTAGGGAATCCCTCTGGAGCCGCCCTGCGCAGTTACACGCCGTTGCTCCCGCCGTTTAACTCGAGCCAAGCTGCCCGCAAGGGCTTGGGGCGAGCGCCTGAGCCGGTTCCTTCCCCGGGGCTAAGGCGGGAGGGAAGCCCAGCTACACACACGGTAGGGCCCTAAGGCCAGGGCAAGCCGCTCTCTGGCCAGGGCAACTGGTCCCCAGGTCACGGCAACCCTCCTCCGGCCGCCCCTGAACCTTACTGAGACCCTCACAGGGCCGGTAGCCCCAGCTCCCACCGCCCGGGAACCGACCTAAGATCAGGGCCCGGCCCGGACGCCCCACCACATACCAGGCCCCAAGGAGCCCGAGGCAGTTCCCTCCACCGAAATGGCGGCCCGTAACGCGCCTCCCCAGCTGAGAGGCTGCCGCCAGGAGGGCGCGGCGCTGCAGGGCCACCCTTACCGGGCGGATGGCGATGGATACTGCTCCTGCCTAGGCCGGCGCGGCGCCGGGCCTCTCCGCCATGAGCCCCGCGCCTGCGCCCTGCCCTCCCGCGCCTCTTCGCAGGGGCCTTCCGCGGGACTCGGCGCGCGAGAGCAGTTCGAGAAGGGCGCTGCCCGCAGTAGCGCCTGAATGAGCACTTGGCGACGGCAGNTACGAACACTGTGGAAGAATTCAACGCAACTTATTCAGCACACCAGGTGCCACTATTGTTTGAGCATCTTTTAATCACTAAGGAAAGCAGACAAAATACTAAGTTAAATCTATAGACAATCAAGTCAAACCTTTCTTGATCTTTCCACAAGTTACAACATCTTGAGTGACAAACTCAAGAGCAAACGATAATATACTGGCGGGAAAAGTGCTATACTGAAGCAGACTAGCTTCAGCAATCAAACCAGGCACAATTCAAACACCTTCTTTTCCCTCTACTACCAGAAAAACTCCAGCCAAGACCTGTTTAAGGGAATTACCTGAGAAATTGCCGTGGATGGCATAGCTAATGCCGGTGGCTCGCTGCAACGTCAGGTTGTAGAGAAACATGGTGGCAACAGGTTGGCTTCACCTTTTGGTAGCTCCACTGAGTCTGCTACAAGTAGACCATAGAACATATACTTCATTAAAAACAAAGCCCTCCACACAGCACAGAGAAAACTACCCGCTCATTTGCCTGGACATATCACTTTGCACTGGAAGACTGAACACCATCCAGCTCACATTACTCGGTATTTAATAATACTACACGGCAAAAGGCTCTCCTGCAGATAACCAGGCAGCCCAGCATCAGCCGAGCTCCTTCCTGCCTTACGATGAGGGCTTCCAGCTAGCTACTGCTCTGACGGTTTTAGGAGTTTAGAAACCAAACAGTTAGGGAATCCCTCTGGAGCCGCCCTGCGCAGTTACACGCCGTTGCTCCCGCCGTTTAACTCGAGCCAAGCTGCCCGCAAGGGCTTGGGGCGAGCGCCTGAGCCGGTTCCTTCCCCGGGGCTAAGGCGGGAGGGAAGCCCAGCTACACACACGGTAGGGCCCTAAGGCCAGGGCAAGCCGCTCTCTGGCCAGGGCAACTGGTCCCCAGGTCACGGCAACCCTCCTCCGGCCGCCCCTGAACCTTACTGAGACCCTCACAGGGCCGGTAGCCCCAGCTCCCACCGCCCGGGAACCGACCTGAGATCAGGGCCCGGCCCGGACGCCCCACCACATACCAGGCCCCAAGGAGCCCGAGGCAGTTCCCTCCACCGAAATGGCGGCCCGTAACGCGCCTCCCCAGCTGAGAGGCTGCCGCCAGGAGGGCGCGGCGCTGCAGGGCCACCCTTACCGGGCGGATGGCGATGGATACTGCTCCTGCCTAGGCCGGCGCGGCGCCGGGCCTCTCCGCCATGAGCCCCGCGCCTGCGCCCTGCCCTCCCGCGCCTCTTCGCAGGGGCCTTCCGCGGGACTCGGCGCGCGAGAGCAGTTCGAGAAGGGCGCTGCCCGCAGTAGCGCCTGAATGAGCACTTGGCGACGGCAGCCTCCCTCTCACAAAGAGCCTCCAGAGAAAAACATGCAGACATCTTTTACCGTAAAGCGGCAGGGGAGCGTGAGTCTCACATGCTTCCAGGCGGATCCAAGCGGCCGCAAATGGTCAGGCACTGTAGTGCACAGTCCCAGAGGGCCTGACGACGGTGGACACACTGTCAGCTGTATCCCAAGATGGCTGCGGCCACGGCGCCGGGCCCGCGGTCGGCGGCGGGGGAGGGCAGTCGCTCGGCCGCCTCCGCCCTCTCCATGGAGCGGATTCAGTCGCTCACTGACCTGGCTGACCTGGAGGCCGCCTACAGCCGGCTATGTGAAGAGGAGGTGTGTAGGGTGCAGGCCCATGAAGCGGCGGGGCCTTCGACTGGGTGGGTGAGGGCTGCGGGACGTGGCACCCCGGAGGGTTTTTGCTGCTTCAGTCCCCTCCGAGCCGTGCTTTGGTGACAAGGAGATCGGGTGCCTCGTTATCACGGCCCCCATAGTCTAGATCCAGTGCAGAGACATTAAATATGGGTTCAGGCCCAGTGAGAGGACGGTGTTGCCTCATGCCATTAGTGTCCCGTAACCGTGAGGAGATTAGGGGTCCTGTGCTGAAGGCTCAGCCAGGGCAGGGGTTTGTGGGTTATCTGACTTAAGAGCTGTGTGATGAGGTTGGCTTAACTGATAAGGCTGACACGCTGGAGAAAAGAAATGTCATCCAGAGGGACCTGGACAGGCTGGAGAAGTGCAAACCTCATGGAGTTCAACAAGGCCAAGTGCAAGGTCTTGCACCTGGGTTGCGGGAATCTCAAGCACAAATCTAGGCTGGGCAGAGAATGGATAGAAAGCAGCCTGGAGGAGAAGGACTTGGGGGTGTTGTTGGATGAGAAGCTCTACACTCCCCAACAATGTGCACTGGCAGCCCAGAAAGCCCCCCAAATCCTGGGAGGCATACCCAGCAGCGTGACAGCAGGCCGAGGAAGGGGGATTCTGCCCCCCTGCTCTGCTCTGGGACCCCCCCCCCT
>VZTM01010316.1:28287-59321 GCA_013400555.1 Jacana jacana | reverse complement strand
GGTGCCTCACCACCCTCACAGTAAAGAATTTCTTTCTGGTATCTAATCTAAATCTCCCCTCTTCTAATTTAAAGCCGTTACCCCTTGTCCTGTCACTACCCTTCCTGACAAAGAGTCCCTCTCCAGCTCTCCTGTAGGCTCCCTTTAGATACTGGAAGGCTACTATAGTGTCTCCCCGGAGCAAGTTGGAAAGCAGAAAGCTCTGGGTAGAACTTAGAGCCCCTTCCAGTTCCTAAAGGGGCTCCAGGAAAGCTGGGGAGGAACTCTTGGTCAGGGAGGGAAGACATAGGACAAGGGGGAAGGGTTTTACACTGAAAGATANGGTGTTCAAGGCCAGGTTGGATGGGGCTTTGGGCAACCTGGTCTGCTGAGAGGTGTCTGTGCCCATGGCAAGGGCTGGGACTTTAAGGTTCCTTTCCAACCCAAACCATTCTATGCTTTGGAATAGCATAAATATAAATATTTACAGAAGTGAAGTGAGAGTTTAGGATGGATTTAGTTGTTGTATAAACGCTTGGAAGCACTAATGCCTTTCTAGCTGCATGTGCTTGACTTGATTGTAGAGCCTGTGATAAGTTCCTGGCCTGGAGAAGAACTGAAGTCACATTAGACTTTCTTTGTACTTTTCTTTCAGAAAGTCGTACAGGAAGAGCTGGATGCCCTCCTGGAGCAGCAAAGCACTATAGAGAACAAGATGGTTGCACTTCATCGCATGGGGTTAGTGATCCCCACCCTTTCCCCTTCTTTCTGATTCTGTGCAGCATTCAGTACCTCCCTGCTTACTGCATGGTGTGACAATTTGCTTCATTGTTGCAAGGGAAGCACCCTCCTTCTCAAAAAATGTCAGACCTTAAATCAGTTCATGGAAGGAAGGAGTAGTTGGGTCCTCATCCCAGTTCTTCCCAGCAGTGGTAATGGAGGGAACTGCTGCACCCTGACAATGACCAACCCATTTTAGCTTAGGCTGAGCAGTTTTTTGAAGGTTTCACCCCATACGTTGTTGGGGTTCAGCATCAAATGCTTGTATTAGATGTCTTGTGTTTACTGTTATGGACAAACATTACCTGCCTGCTCACAGTGAGCTTATGCAGGCAGCCTGGAAAGTCATTGTGAGTGGCCTCGTGTCTAGTAGAAGCTTGGAGTGCAAGTTCACAGGCTTCATCTTCCACTTCAGAAATGGGGAGTATCTTAAAGCCTCTATGACTTGTTCATGCCCTGTCTGGTAGCAAGATAGTTGTTAGTCTCTCCATGCAGCCTCCTCCAAAGCTCTCTGTCTGATTTTGGTGCTTTGCTCCTGTAGGAGAGGCATGAAATGAGAGATACTGTCACTGACGGGAGCAGTTGGGTTTGGAGGAAGAACTATCCTGCTGTTGCAGACCATCTGACTCCACAACATTTGCATCTCACGTTCAATCTGCTTGTGTTTCCAGCCCGAATTTGCAGCTCATCGAGGGGGATGCCCAGCAGTTGGCAGGGATGATCACCTTCACCTGTAACCTGGCTGAGAATGTCAGCAGTAAAGTCCGCCAGCTCGACCTTGCCAAGGTGACTGGACCGGGAGTGCGTCTGGGGCGCGTCACCACCACGCTGTATTCTGTCTGCTTGTGTGCTCATAGTGCAGTGAGAGAAACGTGCTCTTCTCTTCAGTGGGCTGGAAACTCTTTCTTTCTTTGTTTTATCATTTTCTAGCATTGTTGGGTAATGGCATCTTGTGGGGTACAGGAGTAAATAATGCATATGATTTGCCATATAGTGGCTGGTTCTCCAGCATCCCCTTCTGTCTGTGCAGCTCATGGTAGAATCTTGTGAATAAAGTGAGGTTAGCTTTCATCGGCACTATTTTGTCAACTATTGCAGCACTGAGGACAGTAGAGATGGTCGTTGTCACCCAAGAGTAGTCAGGAATCTGGGATTCTTTGTACAGAGGTAGGCTTAGAGGCACCAAGTCCTAGCACGCAGCACAACTGCTTAAATCAAAACATATGTCATGTGATTGTGTCTCTGGTCTCTGCCTGGGAGTAAAGGGGAGTATGGCCTCTGAGTTCAACCTGATTTTTGACGGGTAAGTGCAGTTCATCTTTTGGAGTGAGTGGTACAACTTTTTTAAATGGTTGGGGTTTCTTCTTACATAGTTGTTTATCGTGTAGAGACTATGGCTTCAGGCTGTTTCTTCCTTCTTTTTTGCCATGCTGTCCTCTCCTCATGATTCTCTTTCCCCAGTCCGACCCACAGCAGGAAACCTTACTGGGTGCCTTTCTTGCAGAATCGACTCTATCAGGCCATTCAGAGAGCTGACGACATCCTTGACCTGAAGTTCTGCATGGATGGAGTTCAAACAGCCCTGCGAAATGAAGATTATGAGCAGGCAGCAGCCCATATCCATCGCTATCTGTCTCTGGACAAATCAGTGATCGAGCTCAGTCGTCAGGGCAAGGAAGGTCAGTACGGTTTGCGAGGAGAAGCTGAGAAGTCACCTTTCCAGCAGATAACTAAAGGCTGCGTGATTTCCCACGACAGAGGGCCTCAGCTCAGTAGCCAAAGCAGATCTAATGCTAGCCAAAGATCTTAGCATGTTATAGAGTAACACAGAGGTGAATGTTTTTGAAGCATTGTTAGCTTTGGATTATCACTAATAGGAAGGAAACTTCCTGGCACCTGGCTTTAATAGCATTTCAGGTGCTGACTAAGTGAAGGACAAGGAGTGAGGGAGAAGGGTCTGTCAGGGATAACTGTTTGCAGTGTTACAGTGTGCTACCAAGCAGAGCAACTGGAAACAAAGGAGTAAGTTGCCTGATCCCTAGAAGAAATGTCCTGGTTGACGTGTTCACACCCTCCATGCAAGACCGTGTCATCAGCTGTGTGTATATCACACATATACCTTGGCCTGTAGGGGAGTTGCAGTGTGCCTTCTGCCTTCTCAACCTAGAGCTGGATGATGTTTGCCTCTGCTGGGGAAACATAGCAGCCCTTGATGGGGTACTAACATTGTCCTGTCACTTTTCCCTTTCTTTTCTGTCCTTTTGACCAGGGGGCATAATTGATGCCAACCTGAAGCTCCTGCAGGAAGCAGAGCAGCGCCTGAAGACAATTGTCACAGAGAAATTCGACACAGCTATGAAGCAGGGAGACCTGCCCCAGGTGGAACGGTTCTTCAAGATCTTTCCTCTGCTCGGCTTACATGAGGAGGGGCTGAGCAAGTTCTCAGAGTACCTCTGCAAGCAGGTAACGGGTTCTGTGAAACATACTGTCTGGTCTCCTAGGGGGAAGCAAAACCCAGTCTCTATCAGATGCTGCAGAAGGAGATCTTGGCTCTGGCTTGTTAATCTTAGAAACCAGCACTGGCCCTCCTTCATCTCTCTCCCTGTGTTTTGCACGCCAGGGTGATCTCTGGTGTCTGAATACAGATCCCACTGGCTGCCTGGCTTCTCCTGTGTCTTGCTTGTTGTCCTCGCTTAAAGCTTGTGCAAGGGAGCCTCGAAAGAGAAGAACAAGTTTCTGCCTTTCCTTGATCCTTGAGTTTTCCACAACAGTTCAAAGGAGGAACAGCAGCAATACTGCTTGCAATGGGAACTCCAGTAAAAGCCTGGGGCTCTACAGGGCAGAGGACAGAGGTCCACCCCATGGGGTGAAGAATATCTTTGAGTGTTAGCAGCTGACTGTTCATGTTGTCATGCAGGTGGCCAACAAAGCAGAGGAGAACCTGCAGCTGGTGATGGGGACAGACATGAGTGACCGTCGAGCCGCTGTCATCTTTGCAGACACTCTGACGCTCCTCTTTGAAGGTAAACTTCCTTCCTTTGCTGATGGATTGAAACTATTGTGATGTTTTTTGATGAGATTGTCCATCAATTGAAATGCTGTTAATTCTAGCTGCAGGAGACCACAAAATACCTCCCTTCCCCTTTGAGCTATGGGGGTGTCACACTAGAGGACAGAGACACAACTCAGACTTTTTCCCAGCCAGGAGAGGGTATTAAAATAAGCAAGTTTTCCTACATGCAGCATGCAAAGGCACAAAGTGGATTGGCAAAGGATTTGTTGTCTTCCTCCAAGAATGAGACTTCTTGGAGGGTCTCTGCATCCTCAGTTCTCTGCATCCTCAAAACAAACAGCCATTCCCTGAAGGTGTTTTCAGAAAAGCAGCTCTCCAGACAAACAAATTGTATCCCTTAAGACTGAGCAGCTGCTGATGCCTCCAGGCCTAGCTCTTCAAGGAGGACCATGGGAGCTTGAAAGCAGAGAGGGAAGGGAGAGAAGGGAATATGAATTATCTGTGGGAATGTCGCCAAAGACAGTAATTGAGATCCCATGGTGATTAGCTGCCTTCTCTATTAAGTCTTCTACAATTCCAGGCTGAACCACTGCCAATTCACTCTCCCAGCCTGGCACCCTGGCTGCTATTGAAGGTCCTTAGAGCTGCTGAGGCTTTCTTGGCAGTAGTGTCAAAAGAGGGGGAGTGTTGCTAACTCAGGAGAAGAGTTTGTGAGACGAAAACTTGTCTTGGAGAGGTGTGTCCTTGGAGATGAGCTTTTTTCTCCACAGAGGTCCTGCCCTCACTAATGCTTGCTGTCTTGAGTGTCGGTGTGACAGATAAGAGCAGAGGCTGATTTTCTTAGTGCTGCTATTCTCCTATAGCCTGGTAGATGCTGAAAGCTGAGACTGGATTTGGATGTCCCCTGCCAGGTTTAGCTCATTCGGCTTTCTCCTGTGGAAGATTCATACCTCCGTACCTTGTATCTTGCTGGGCACGAGCACAACTGACATACAAGGCACGGCAGGATCTCTCTGTAGGAAGAGACAGGGCTTCTACTCCAGGAGATTCACACTGCAGCCTCACAATAAACAGAGGAGAGGATGGAAGGTGACATAGGCAGAGAAAAGATGCCATGGTCCAAGGGGTGGTGATGACAGGTCTCCAGGGACACACTAGAGAGTGGCTTGAATGTCTCAGTTTATCTGGTGAGTGAATGGTCCCTTGTTAGGTCCAGTCTGTGGACTTGTAGAGCTCTGGTCTGGGTCCATACTGGATGAGTCTTTCTCTTGTGCTTTCTCTTTCCCTGCAGGGATTGCTCGTGTTGTGGAGACCCACCAACCCATTGTGGAGACCTACTATGGGCCTGGGAGGCTGTACACCCTCATCAAGCACTTGCAAGTGGAGTGTGACCGGCAGGTGGAGAAAGTGGTGGACAAGTTCATCAAAGAGAGGGACTATCACAGGCAGGTAAGAGGGGTGTGATGCTACCAGACATAGCCACCTACAGCCTCCATCAGCCTCCATGGGGCTCCGATGCCATAGAAGTGGCAAAATTTGACCTTGTGTATTGAGAGAAACCTTGCTCTACTCCATATTTGTGCTGATGGCTGAAGGGGTCCAGCCTGCAGCTATCCCTTCTGTTGTGGAGAAGGATTCGTTGGGAGGATGGTAGATGCAGGCCCTGGATGCTTTGCTCTGCGGGTCTGTGTGGTGCTTTCAATGCACCTTCCATTCTGGCTTGTTCCTGCTCCTGTCTGTTAGATGCAGGGCTGCTGTGACTGTCTTGTGGTCACATACCTTGGTGCCTCTGTTGGGATTCCCATTCCACTGCCCTTCCTGGTAGGCTGAGCTCTCTCTTGGAAGGAAGGAGTGAACTGATGTGGTTTCTTTCACTGGCCTTGCTTCAAGCAAAGCATTCATGTCACCCCACCTGAGTGAGCACCTCCTTAGGCTCACTCAAGACAACACAAGACACAGCTGTTAACTCCGAGCCATCAGCAAAGACTTTGGTGACTCCCCTTTTTCTTTTCTTTTTTTTTTGTTTTTTGTGATTGCAGTTCCAGCAAGTTCAGAATAGCATGATCAGAAGTTCTTCTGCAGAGAAGATTGAACCAAGGTACAAATAAAACCTTTTTTTGCTCTCTAACCTTCCACTCTTGAGCTGTTATTAACACTACTTAGCATTTAGATAACTCTCCTGGTCTTCCAGATGGTTTGTGGCTACTAAAGCATAAAATCTAATTGTTAGGTGCTCTTTGCTGCCCTTTTATAAAGGCAGCTTCTGCCATGGTGCTTTATTTTGCTTACTCCTTACTTTTAAGCTTGGCCCTAAACATTGCTGGAGGGCTGGCAATATCACTGCACATCAAGGACTGAGACTTTAATTGCCTGTGCCCACCACCTATTGATGGTCAGAGTGCAGTCCTTGGAGCCTGTGAAATGGAGCAGCTCCCTGGGCAGATAATTTTTGACAGAATCAGGACTAAACCTCTGGGTGCTATTTAATCCGTACTGCTGCTGCAGCCACTCTGGGACATCCGTTTCTTGCTAACGAACCCAAGTGCTTTCAATCCCCCTCCTTTTCTTTTTATCTAAAGTATTTGTATAAGCCCTGAAGTAAGGCCATTTGAAAGTGCACCCAGCCTTTCTGGCATTGCATGGCTTCTATCCGTGCCCTGAAAGAAAGGCAGCAGTCCCCAAGCAGGATCTGTGTGTGAGCCTGTGCCACTCATCATTTCAGCACAACCGTGCAACCCCACGTGCTATTCGCTCTGAGTCTCCGTGTGTGCATCCCAGGTCTTCAGAGCTTTTGCTTTTTCATCTGTAAGATAAAGATAATGGTTCCTTGTTCCACTTGTGTGTTGTGAGGCTTTGAGCAGGATTTGTAAAGTTCCTTTGTGCACACTGATGAAAAAGCTGCTGATCTGGGTCTTTTTTTCCCATAGTCATCTCTGATATGAACACCGTGGGCTGCGTTGTCACGTGCTTTTTTGCTCTCACGTTTCCTGAGCTGTTGAGCTTAAACAGATGCTTCATCATGTTCAGAGAAACACAGGAATCTGTGCACAAGAAATGGAGATGGAGGGACCAGGCATTTCTGGCACTGGTCACTTATGGCTCATAGAATCATGGCAGAACTGAGGACTGCCAAAGGTCTCTAATCCAACCTCCCACCCAAAACAAAGCTAATTCTCAAGTTATATCAGTTTTCTTAGAGTCTTGCAGCCCTTACAGCTGTGATTTTAATGTGGTTCTTCTCATGTCCATGATGGAAAACAAAAGCTTCTCTGTAATGATTTTTTCGGGATGTTTTGATTGTAGGTGCACTCTTTGCACATACCAGTCATTCTGCTGAGCTTTGCCACTCGATGGCAGGGATGGAAAGGGGCAGTATTGATCACATAGAACGCCTTGCTTAACTGAGTGCCTCTCCTTATGTAGTTCTGCTACCTTGATTCTTGCTATGTCCCTTCCAGGGAACTTGACCCTATTTTAACAGAAGTCACCCTGATGAACGCCCGCAGTGAGCTTTACTTGAGGTTCATCAAGAGACGAATAATAGCCGATTTTGAGGTGGGGGACTCGATGGCCTCAGAGGAGGAGAAGCAAGGTAACACCCTGAATACCAGTACTCACAGGCACTCTGCTCCTTGCAGCCAGAAGTGGAGATACACCTGAGTTAGTGGCAGATCAGAGTGATACAGGATCTGTAAAGGTGCTTTGGGAGCACTCGGTGGAAGAGGATTGTGTAGTCTGGCCTTCCCAGATCTATTTTCAGCACTGGTTGTTCCCTCTAACAGGGAAACCAACCTTAGGGTTGACTGTAGAGCATAATAAACAAAGTCCCCAATGAGAGGGAGAGCCCTTTGATCTGCAGGTACAGATCCTGAAGGTGGAGACTGTGGGGAAAACAGGCCCAGGGTTTAGGTACTGCATGGAGCTTCTGGAAATCACTTCTGTCACCTGCAAAAGCCAGCTTAGCAGTATCAGCTCCACGGTTGAGGCCTGTGATTTATTCCAGACTGGGTTTTGCAGGTGTGTGTCTGTTGGGGTGGAACTGCTTTCTGGCACTTGGTCCCTGCTGATGTCTCTCTCTCTTGTGTTCTGTAGAGCATCAGAAATACCTGGACAAGCTCCTCAACAACTGCCTGCTGAGCCGCACTATGCAAGAGCTCATTGGGTACTACATCACCATGGAGGAATACTTCATGAGGGAGACCGTCAACAAGGTAGCTGTTTGTGATAGTCTGTGCTCTCTGCCAGCGGCTGGGACCTCTGCCTGTGTTCCACAGTCCTCTGCTGGGCATCCCAAGGGAGAGAGATAAGCTCTGCAGTTGTTGGGAAGGCCTTTTGTTTTCTTCAATCTTGAAAAGCAGGTGTTTCTTTCTGAACTTTGTCTCCAAACAAATATCCCTGAGAATCTTCCAGAGCCAGATCTTCCAGGTCTATGGGGCTACTGAGAACTAGGATGGGTGGTGGCAGATCACGCACGGTGCAGTTCAGCTCGGGGTGAAACGGGCAGTTGGGTCTCACAGCACTGCTCCAACACTTTGGCTTGCTGAGCTCTGGGCACTGAGAGAGCTTTCTTTGCAGGCTGTTGCGATGGACAGCTATGAGAAGGGCCAGCTCACCTCCAGCATGGTGGACGATGTGTTTTATATTGTGAAGAAGTGCATTGGGCGTGCTCTCTCCAGCTCCAGCATAGACTGTCTCTGTGCCATGATCAACCACTCCACCACTGAGCTGGAGTCTGACTTCAGGTAAGGAAATATACCCAGTTCACTGTAATTTGCCTCCACCTCATGTTCTGCAGTGGTCTTCCTTGTGTCTTTCGCCTTTGAGCATCTGGTTTGTCTCCTCTGTTGTTTGTTAGCTGAGTTGCCTGTGAGATTGCTTAGTAACTTCTACCTGGGGGAAACCTGCAGAAATTGTCCAGCTAATGTTTTTCATCCCAATGTGGGAGGGGGAACTGTGACTGAAGGCAGCAGATGACAGGGGGAAAGCTCAGAAACTGGGTGGTTGTGTTTTTCTTTCAGCCTTGTGTCCTTCAGATGGTGTCAGGAGATATTTGCCGGTCCTCCTTTGTCCTTGTGATATTCCTCTTACCTTGTTGAGGTCACAGCTTAGCCAGAGTGCTGTCCCTTGTCACGGAGCATAGCTCTGCTGTGGTCTGAAGTATTTGCTCTAAGACCTGGTATCTTCTGCTTGCCTCATAGGGAGGTTCTGTACAACAAGCTGAAGCAGGGCTTTCCAGCCACCACCTTCCAGGACTTCCAGAGAGGGGTGACCAGTGCTGTCAACATCATGCACAGCAGCTTGCAGCAGGGCAAGTTCGATACCAAAGGCATTGAAAGCACCGACGAGGCCAAGCAGTCCTTTCTGGTGGGTTCAGTGGCTGGTCTGGTGTAAAATGAGTTGGGGTGAGAGGGAAGGCAATGAGGAGCTCTTGGGAACAGGATTGGTGTTGGATCACATGTTTGAGGTCTCCATCAATCCTGTTCTTCACAGGCTTTGCACAAAGGTGATGGGAGAGTGTCTCATCCACATCTCTCTAGATGAGGAAGTTTCCTTGCCCAAGGTTATGGCTCCTTCATTCTCTTATCAGATCAGAGAGTTTCCATTAGAGCAGGGTTGGCTGCTCTGCTTGGCCTGCAAGATCCTCCTGTTGCCTTCTCCTGACAGCAGTGCTCTTTGAGCAGGCCAGAACGTGGCAGTGAGCATTAAAGACCACGTGAAAGGTCTTCAATCCTGTCTTCTGCAACAGAACACACCCTTCCCCGTGGAGGGATGCTGTATAGGCCTTGCATGGTGGAAAAGATTTTGCTGGGAGAGCAGCTCTGGATCTGCTCTCTCCCCTCAGCCAGCCCCGCTGTTTGAACAGAGCTGTGGGCAGAGGCTCTGAGGGTGCTGGAGAGGACCCCAACTTCTCTCCCTGTCTGTAAGTTGCCGGGAACACCCCGTGCTGAAGAGGCTCCTTGGAACTTCCACTGTATGAGAAGAGAAGGCAACAACGGGAGCAGGAGGGACCGAATCCTTCCATTTCATTAAATTCTTGGCTACAGATTTCTGCATTTTTTTGAAGCAAAGCACTTAAAATGTCAGTTCTCCCGCTGGAATTCCTCATTCACTTGTCAGCTCACCTCATTTCCCAGTCTGTGAAAACCCCTGCCTTGTACTGACATTTAGCTCAGCTTCAGCAGGTAGGGAACAGTCTGTTCGGTGAAGAACAGATACTCATCCGGCAGGAGGTGTGCTGATTGCTCCCGCCAACGTATGAATGCCTTCCTGCCTCCCCTGCTTCTCTAGACACAGCGTGCAAACCATAACCTCCAGCCATTCCTGGCCTGTTGTTCTTCCAGGCACAGTTGCAGAAAGTTGGGGTTGTACCCCCTTTTTCAGCAGTGACCCACAACTGGGGCTTTGCTGCAACACTGTGGGCAGAATGAGGAGAAAAAGAAAGGGAGTAAAGTAACTGAGAGTCTGTACTAGCTGCAGGTTCAGCACACGTGCTCCATTGTTCCACGCAGCTCCACGAATCTGCAGGACTTTCATCACGCAGTAGCCCCTCTCTGCCCTTAAATAGTGGCATTTCAGCCTTATCGTGAGCCATGCAGAGAAAACTTGTAAGGACTGAGGTGCTGAGAAATTCCAATGAATTCTACTGGGGTTTGTTTGCTCTTTTTTTTACAGGTGACCTTAAACAACGTGGAAGTCTGCAGTGAAAACATCATGACCTTAAAGAAGACTTTGGAGGTATGGTCTGGATTCTTTACTGGTTTTTCTGTAATCAAATTTGTAATACCCTCCCTTGGCAGGCGGGCATCAAATAAACCATCTGGGCTTCCAATGTGCCCAAATTCCTGAGGTCTTTGCCCTCCAGCCTTAGGAAAGCAATTTTGAGCTGGCAGAGCAATTTCCGTCTGATACATACAGCAGTAGCAGCTGGAAATACCAGTTCCTCCAGCTTGTCCAGGTTGGCACAGGCTGGAGCATCATTGAGAGGTTGCGGTTCTCTGGCGCTGGGCTAGATCACCCCTGGGTTCTTCTCTTGCTGACTTCCTTCCCAGCTGCAGCCAGCAGCCTCTGTTTTCTCGGGGGCATGAGTTTGGTGCCTGCCTGAGCCTGTGAGCACACTGGTGGGCAGCTAGAGCTGGGCAACACAGTGGGATAGAAACAGCCCAGGAGAAGCAGCTCCACATGCCCCAGCAATGTGCGCTGACAGCCCAGAACGCCCCCTGCATCCTGGGCTGCATCCCCAGCAGTGTGGTCAGCAGGACAAGGTGGGGGATTCCAACCCTCTCTTCTGCTCTGGGGGGATCTTCCCCCGCAGTGCTGCCTCCAGTTCTGGGGCCACCAACAATCAGGACATGGACTTGTTAGAGTGGGACCAGAGGAGGCCACAGAGTTGCTGCAAGGACAGGCTGAGAAAGTCAGGCAGTTCAGCCTGGAGAAGAGAAGGCTTCAGGGAGACCTTAGAGCCTCTTCCAGTCCCTCAAGGGGCTCCAGGAAAGCTGGGGAGGGACTCTTGATCAGGGAGGGGAGCCATAGGATGAGGGGGAAGGGTTTTACACTGAAACGGGAGATTGAGAGGAGATGTGGGGAAGAACTTCTTTGCTGTGAGGATGGTGAGCCCCTGGCCTAAGTTGCCCAGAGAAGCTGTGGCTGCCCCATCCTTGGAGGTGTTCAAGGCCAGGTTGGATGGGGCTTTGAACAACCTGGTCTGGTGGGAGGTGTTCCTGGCCAGGGCAGGGGGTGGGACTGGATGAGCTTTAATGTTCCTTCCAACCCAAAGCATTCTATGTTTCTGTGATTAATCTGCAACTTGCTGGTGGATTTCTTCCCTGCAGAGTGACTGCAGCAAACTGCTGAGCCAAGGCTTTGGGGGTGAGCAAGCACAGGCCAAGATTGACAGCTGCCTCTCAGACATGGCCGCTGTCTCCAACAAATTCCGTGACCTTCTGCAGGTGAGCATCTTGCCAAATTACTGCTGGTCTCCAACATGAGCTGGCTGCTGTCTTCAGGGGGAGCTCAGGCAAGAATCATCCTGGACCACATCTGACTCCAGGAGCGGTGGGCAGAGCTGTAGGGTGGAGCAAATCAGTCACCTTTGAGACATGGAAACAAATCCAGCCCATTTGCACAGCCACACCGGCTGCCTAAAAAGCACTGGATGGAAGCAGCTGCAGAGCCAGAAGGGATGTTTCTCCCTTTGTCCTCACTCAGCATGGAGTCACGGTTGGTTCAGCATTTTCAGGAGAAGAAATATTAATAGCATTTCCTTCTCCTCTGTTCTCCCTTGTGGCACAGCATGTTGTCAAGTTGTCCAGAGCCTTGTTCAGTAATGCTGAAGCAGGAGAAGGGCTGCTGCTCTTCTCTCAGGCTTTTCCTCCTTTTCCAAACAAAATTTCTCCCTGGCATGAGGCAAAAGGCTCTCTGGCCAAATCCACTGGCTCAAGTAGCATTCTGAGGTCTGTTGCCCTAAAATTTCACAGTGATTTCTGTCAGGGAGGGAAGCAGGAAAACCTGATATCTCCTGTGGAAAGAAGCCAAGCGAAACAGAATATTTTGAACCAGGTTTGCCATCAGCTTTGTACCCCACAGAGGGACTAGCCCATTTTTCGGCTGGCTTTGCAGTTGGCTGCAGTGGGGTGCCTTCAGAGCGGCAATGCCTGCGAACCCTCTTGAGGCTTGTTGTCAGCATGGAAACCAAGGAGCTCACCGGTGAGGAGTAAAACTCTCTGGTCTAGTGCTAACGCAGAACTAACACTGGCTGCAAAGCAATCAAGGGGCTGAGCAGCAAGCTCCTGGGCTTCCTGAGTCACACACACGTTGGATTTGCCTTGGAAAAGGGCAATTGCCAGCAGGGCCTGCTCAGCAATGCCAATTTTAGTTAAAAACTTCCATCAAATGCCAGGCAGTATCGGTACCTGAATGGTTTCCTGCTGGGTGAGCTTTCTTGCCATCTTGCTGAGCCAAACAGGGGTGGTTGACAGGAGAGGGCTTTAGAGAGCTCGCCAGCACTGGAGTGGACAGAAGAACCTTCGCTGACAACCTGCTGCTCCGGGGAGATGGCGTGTGCTGGGGTTATGATTAATTCAGGGAACGAAGCGCAGATACGGCTTTTTATCCTCCTTTCAGCTTCTCCTGCTGAGCTAAGCTGTGCTGGAGGTGGGGAGGCATCAGCTGGGTCCAATCACACTGGCCTTCGGGCTGGCACTGGATGGAAAGGCTGGTGTTTGCCTCCTTTCCCACCCTGGTGGGATGAGAACTGATTCCCTCTCTCCTGCCAACAAACCTCTGTAGCTGCACAGGAAGGTCTGGGCAATCACAGGACCTTCAGACCAGGTGGGAAGTCAGCACAACAGCAGCTTCTAGGCCGACATCCTCCCTCTTTTCTTATCATTGTGGCATCCTTAGAGCCCTCCAGGAGTGGAAGAGGGTGGGATCTGGGACTTCTGGTCCAGTTTCCCATGGGTCAGTTTCCCCAGCTCACAGTGAGGGTGTGAGGCAGCATCAAGACAACCTGGGTTTGCCCAGGGAAGTGGTGGAGTCACCACCCCTGGCAGTATTTAGAAGATGGGTATTCATAGTGCTTAGAGATATGGTTCAGTGACTGGTTTTGTCGGTGTTGGGTTGATGGTTGGAATCGATGATCTGAAAGGTCCCTTCCAACCTGGACAATTCTATGATTCTAAAGGTTGTCTGTTGTTGGACAATAGCTTTGCTCTGTCTCTCTCCTGTCCTTTTCCTGTCCCCCTCAGGAGGGTCTCAATGAGCTGAACAGCACAGCCATCAAACCCCAGGTGAAGCCCTGGATCAACCTCTTCCTCTCCGTCTCCCACAACATCGAGGAGGTAAAGCTCAGTGTTCTCTGCTTCCAGCCATGCTTCTGCGCTCTCTGCTCAGCCTCCAAGTCAGAGCAACTGCTTTCTCATCCCCCTCGGTTCTCCCGTGTTCTCTCAGAGCAACAGTAAAATACTCAGAACTTGCTCTGCATCCCAGCCTGGGAAGGGGCATTTGGCTGGAGAGGAGCTTGAGGAAATGGAAGGAGTCCCTCCCTGCCCTCTAGGCTGTTTGTTCAGGAGAGGCCACATAAACATCCCTTTTTTGTGTTTCAACGTCAGGAAGAGTTCAGCGACTATGAAGCTAACGATCCTTGGGTCCAGCAGTTCATTGTCAATCTGGAACAGCAGATGACAGAGTTCAAGGTGAGGGCGAAGAACATGACAGCCAGGCCTCCACATGACAGCTTCCAGCTATTCCCCTGCCCAGGGGAACAGCAGATGGATGTTCTCTGATGCCTTCCAGGGCTCTTGGAGATCAATCATCCCCTTCTTGGGGCAATTTTCAAAGCCTTCTTACAGGCTCTACATACCTGGATCGCTTTGGCCAGTGTTTTCTGCTCACTGAGCATGCAAGTGATGGGTCTTTATTTGGAAGTTCTCATAGGCTGAGAGTTGTCCCTGACTGGAATGACGCAGGTTTCTGCTTTCAGGCTGGGCTGTCCCCGGTGATTTACGATACCCTCACTGGTCTGATGACCAGTCTCATCGCCATCGAGCTGGAGAAAGTGCTGCTCAAATCCACCTTCAGCAGGGTAAGCAAAACACTGCTCCCTGTGTCCCTGGCTGGACTGCAAACCCTCGGTACCCTCCAAGGGATGGAGTGGGGCAGAGGCAAAATGATCCTCCAAAAAGCTCTGCCACCGCCAGTGCCCAGCTCGGGGGGGGGCCTTGCATGAGCACACACAGGGAGAAAGTGCATTTTGTGGTGGGGCCAGGAAGAGAAGGGTTTTTCTAAGGTGGGTCTAGGTGTAAGGCAGTTCAGCCTGCATTAAATGGTGTAACTGGAGCCCTCCTGTTCAGAGGCCTTCCCCTGTGCATGACTTTTGTTAACGGTGTGTGTGGCACAACCTGCTCAGAGGGTTGACAAGAGCTCCCTTTGTCCCCACAGCTCGGTGGGCTGCAGTTTGACAAGGAGCTGAGGTCTCTCATAGCCTATCTCACCACTGTCACCACCTGGACTATCCGCGACAAGTTTGCCCGTCTTTCCCAGATGGCCACCATCCTCAACCTGGAAAGGGTGAGCTGCACTGTCTGCTTTCACTGGCTGGGGCAGAGGGGTACTGCAGGAAGCCCACCTGGACTCTACATGTATCTGCTGGGCTCACCCAGATGTTGTCACATCTGCAGGGTAGGGAGGAGCTGGAAAAGTTGCCCCATGCCTGATGGGTGTTTGCCTGCAGGGAGTACTGTACCGTAGCCGGTGTTGGAGGGCAGTGGGTGCAGCTCTCTTCTTTCTCCAGGTGACAGAGATCCTGGATTACTGGGGCCCAAACTCCGGCCCGCTCACCTGGCGCCTTACTCCAGCCGAGGTCCGGCAGGTGCTGGCTCTCCGCATCGACTTCCGCAGCGAGGATATTAAGCGGCTGCGCCTGTAGTTGGTGGGTCTTTGGGTCAGCCCCCTGCTGGAGGTACCGGCAGGAAGGCTGGAGCCCCGGGGCCTGGGCGGGGCAGGCTGTTATGTGGTGTAGGGATGGGGTGATGGCTGCCCTTCTGCTCCCATTCCTCAGGGCAAAGGGCTTCCCTGGGAAAAAGAGACGCCATCCTTTTGTGGAAGCAGAACTCAGGCAGCAGAAGACCTCTCACAGTGATGGTGTGAAACTCTTTGTGAAAACACCTGCTAGTCAGAGGGACAAGCTTGTGCTGGCTCCCGATTCCCATCGTTCCGCTGCCTTGCGGAAGGCACGGGGACTCTGGGAAACTCTGGGGCTGTGTGCTAACGTGTGGGCTTGCAGAGCTCTGCCCACGCTGCTGGCTGCACTCCTGTTCCTTTTGTGCCACCACTTTAAGGCCCAACTAGTGGTGTCCTGCAGCACAGGAGCCCTGGCTCTCTCCTGGTGGCAGTGGGGACATTGTGTAGAAGGGAAAAGGAGTGGTTTCTTTGTGGGAAGGGTGCTTGGAAAGTCCCTAGGAAGCAGGGCTTGCTGTACAGCTCCTCTGTAAATAAACCTTGGAGAGATGGACAAGAGCAATGTGCCATTTTTCCTCTTCTACCCTGTGCCACAGAATCAACAGGAGCCCCCTGCCCACACTGCCACAGATCAAACCCCCCTGAGGCACTACCTGGTGCCAGTCCAGGCAGCCTCCTGCAGCAGCAGTCCCCACTCCCCCAGGGCTGTGGAGGTCCATCATCAGCCACTGGAGGGTTCTGCCATCCCCAGAAGAGCTTTGTGCCCTGCATTGCTGTGCCCTTGCTGTCCCACGAGGAGGGAGGAGCTCTGCTAGGGATAAAGGATCATAAGCACATACTGGGAATAAGTGGTTTTTATTCAGAGGCTGCAGGGACTAGTAACTTGCTGCAGAAATGTCTCAGCACAGGAGCTGGATTTGAGTCCATGTCCAGGGTAGATCTCAGTGCAGGAACTTGCACAACACACCATTTCCTGCTAGAGGCAGCATCACAAATACCATTCTTTCTCTTTGGAGAATCAAGAAAACTGGAGTGAAACCCCAAAATGAGCCTGCAGGCCTGAGCAGACTGTTCTCCCAGCAAGGCCACCCTCCAGGGATGGTTTTGCCTGCCCAGTTAGTCACAGCTTCTTCAGCCTCTGTGGCTTTTGGGGCAAGGAGCAGCATAGTAAGGCCACATCAAGACCTAAGGCACCTGCTGGAGCTGGTTGAAGGAGCTGCCTCTAAAGCAGCAGGGGTGCTGTAGAAGGCAGCTGGATGCTCCCTCCCCTTGCCCTGCAGATCTGCCAGGAGGGTCAGGTCAGGGCTGAAGACTTTCATACAGCCATCTCCTCCCCAGGGCAAGCACCATCCTTGGGGTCACATCCCACAACCTCCACAGAAAAACCGCCTGTGTCCACTTCGATGCTGTGGATGCTGAAATTGCCCAATCCCTACAAATAAAAAGAGTTATGGGTTGGGGCTGGAGCCAACAATGGACACGTTCTCACCACTGAGGCTCTGGGAAGGGCAAAGGGGACAGAAAGCCACCCTACTCTTGGTGGGGTGAGATGCTCCTGGAGCTTGCATGATATAAAGGAAAATGCCTTGGAACCCACACCTCACCTCAGTTTTTGCCAGAATTTGGTGCAAAGTCTCTTTCTGCCGCGGGGCTTTGGTTAAGACATAAAGAAAGCCGCCACCACCAGCCCCGGCCAGGCACTGCCCGTAGACGTGGGGACGGAGAGCATCCATCATGCACCCCACGGCCAGTGGCTCACACCCCGGGGCCATGCATTTCTTCTGCTGCCAGTAGCGGTCCAGACACTTGCCCACAAGCGGCAGGTTACCTGCAGGGGAGAAAATACAGCAAACTATTTAGCTCCAATTCTCGCCCCTTCCAGGGGAGGAAACCCGTCCCTGTCCCTGCCCCTGCTGCTTGGCCCAAGCTAAATTCCACCTTCTTGTCTACCTAGTTCCTCGCAGCTCTGCCTGCCAAGGACACTAAGCCAGCTCTGTCACCTTGGTGTTTATTTTGAATCTTCCACAGAGGGAGAATTTGCTTGCTTTATTGCTCTAGCTTCCCCTCCACAGCCTCCCAGCAGCCAAAGGCCAAATGAACCCACTGTCTGGGCCAGGCATGGGCCCCAGCCCCATCATGGATGGCTCACAGAAAATCGGGTTCGGCATGTCTAATCTCCCTTCCTCATCCTCATTCAAGCCTGAATTTTGGGGCATTACCTACAACGCGCCACTGGGTCTGAGGAAAGATTTGAAGGTGCTGCAGCTGTGAGAACCTGCACTCCCCTGAGCTTTTTTCTCCCCCCAGGACTACAGAGACTCCCCCCGGGGAAGTCTGTGTTTCTTCAGTGGTTAAAAGGGCTGGCCTGGCCCAGGGAAGGAGGCTCACACCTTGCCGCAAGGCCTGGGCACACTCCTCGGCGTTGCTCACCAGCGCATTGGCATTTTGCATGATGGAGGGCAGCCTGGCATACCAGTTCCTCACCACGTCCTGCAAGAGGCCGGAACATCCCTGTCACTACCCTCCCAGCTCCAGGAGCCTTTGGCGCCAGCTCCTGTTGGGGTGGCAGAGCTCTGCAGTGGTGAAGGGTACAGGCAGCAAAGGCCACAGGGGGAGCAGAGGCCAGAGCTGTGACACCCAGAATTACCTGGAGCAGGTTACGCGCCAGGCGAGTCTTCCCCGTGTACACCAGCAGCAAGTGGTCATTGAGGGTCTGGGTAAAACCATCGGGCACCAGGATCTCCTCCACCTCCACCCTGAGTGGCAGCTGTGCCTTGGACCTCCCAATTTTGATGCCGGGCACGAGCCCCCCGAGCTGGTCCTGCCAACCACCACCTGCAGGGGAGAGGGTCCTCGGCCACCGCTGGGCCCCCCAGCTCCACGAGACAGCTGCTCCCCCCGGCCACTACCTGTCGTCAGCCTCTGCTCCAGGTGCAGCACGGCATGGATGAGCGACTCGGTGCTGGCAGCTTTCCCGGCTGCCCGGTACAGCGATGCCATCACCGCTCCTGCTAGGATGCTGCTGGTGCCTGCAGGGAACATGGAGGGGAGACACGGGGCAGTGAGGTACCATGCATGCCTGTGAGATGAGGGGGCAGCGAGGGGGGTAACCCATCCCAGTGCTGGCAGCAGGAGGGACCCTCTGGCCCTTTTCCTGCAGACTTACCGAGGCCGGACCCGTGGGGCAGCTTGGACCAAGTGTGCACCTCAAACCCACCCCCAAAATTCTCCATCAGCTGGGCCTGCAGGGGTTTCTCTGAGGGGAAACGCACGATCTGGGTGCAGATGAAGGCAGCTTTGAGCAAGGCTCCTGGAAACAAGAGGCAAACAATCAAGTATGTTGCACACTGTGCTACCTGACGCTGCAGGGACATCACGGGGACAGAGCTGGGCCATGAGGGTGGTGACACCTCACCTGGGGCGTGCGGCTGGCAATAGTCCTGCAAGTGCTCCAGCTCCTGGCACACCAGCTCCACTGCTGCCTCCCCCTGCGGCATCCTGCCCAGGCTGACCAGTCGCAGCTCCGGCTGGCCAATGCGCCGCACCCGGGCGCCGATGGGCCGGCACCCATCCACCAGCACCGCCAGGTTTACCACAGCCCCACCGTGCTCGTAGGTGATGGGGGGAGTGTCACTCCAGCCACCTGCAAAGCTCACCATCAGCCACCTCACCGTAGCACCCCAGCTCCTTTTACCCCCAGCACCACAGGGGTGAGACACCGGTCATCTGCTTTGGCACTCACCGGAGAGGTCCAGGCGGGCTGGACATGCTACCTGCACCCAGTGCCCCAGGGGTGGCAGCTCCATTTGTCCCACGGTGACAAACTGGCAGGAGGACATCACTGCCTGCCGCACGAGGATCTGCTCAGCCCCCTCGTAATGCCGAGCTGCCCTCACCAGCAAAGCCGGCCTGGGAGAAGAGGGGTGCTGAGCCCGCCACCATGGCTCCCTGAGCTTGCCAATGCCAGGGAAGGGCCAGTGGCCACCTATCAGCCCCAGCCTCACCTGCTCATCCACTTCTGCCGCTCAGCGGCCAGCTCCCGGACACCGCCAGCGATGTCCCCGCTCTCCAGGCGCCCAAAAGCCAAGGCCCACTCCCTGTTGGCAGCGGGCCCGCTCCGCAAGCCCCCTTCCCCTCCTGCCATGCAGCCCAGGACCTCAGCGATGCAGGCGAGTGCCCGGGCTGCGATGCCAGCATCACCAGCTGTGGAGGCAACTAGAAAATAAAAGGAAGCTGCAAAGGCACAGCCAGGCTCCACATCACGCCACCCCAGACTAGCCCTCTTCTGCGATAAGCAGGCTCCAGGGGAGGGGGACTCAACCACCCTCGCTTGTCAGATGCCCTGGGGGTGCACCCTCATGGGTTCTTCCAGTGGAGGTGGAGTCACTGGAGAGGATGAGGAGCACCAAAGAGCCCCGGAAGTCAAGACACAAATTGCATGAACCCAGCTCACCCTCATCCAGCGTGCCCAGCACGGCCTCGTGGTAGCCCTCGTGGACGGCGCTGCGGGCCAGTGGCAGGAGGCTGCTGTCCTGGCACCCCAGCAGCACCCGCCGCACCTTGCGCTGGCCCTGCAGGAAGAAGAGGGCCCGGCGGGCAGCTAGCTCAGCTGCCTTGTCCAGGCAGGGCAGCAGCTCCTGCCAGGACATGCGCCAGGCTGCCCGCCAGCGTGCCAGCCTCTCGCTAGCCACCGCTGCCCCTGGGGCCAGCAGCCACAGCACATCCTCCAGGCCCAGCGCCTCACAGGCATGCAGCACTGGGAAGAGCCGAGCGTTAAGCAGGCAGCAGCTCCTCCGTGGCAGCTCAGCATCCCAAAGGTCCCCTTCCCTGTTGGAGGAAGGGCCTGTCAGCACCACCCTGGGGCTTGGGAACACCTTCCAGGATGGGAGCCAGGACACGGGATGGGTTAGGGTTGTGACACCTTCCACCACAGCCATCCCCAGGGAAGCCAGGTCTCCTGTCCCATCCTGGCATGTAGTACCCACCGTATGCCCGTCCGATGGAAAAACTCAGCCCAGGGCACATTCAGGTAGGTGGCCTCTTCCAGAGGGCTCTGCAGAAGTACACAGGGGCCAGTTACACCCCAGCTTTCTGGGGAGCCTCACACCACCTTGCCAACCCCTGTACCTGCCAGTCGTCAAGGCGTCCAGTGAGAGTGAACACACGGCAGGCGAGGTCACGCAGTCGGACATGGTGGCCCTGCAGGACAAGGTTGTGCAGGGGACAGCGCTGCAGGGCTGGCGGGGAGCATGCAGAGAGGCCTGAGAGGAGGCAGCCAGGACCAATCTCCAGGGGACCCTGCAGAAGAGGCAGCAGGGCCTGAGTGGCACAGCTGGCCGCAGAGCAGCCCCCAAACCAGAGCCAGATCCCAACCTCAGAAAGGGACAACCACTGCAGGGGACAAGCCAGGGACAGAGGGACACACTGTCCTTTGCCATGGGGCTGCAGGGACATAGACCAGAAATTCAGGCCAGGCAACAGCCTCCACGGCTCACAGTCATGACAGAGACCCCAAGGAGGTCTGTCCTCCCCGGGGAGGGACAGTCCAGTGGTGACACCCTCCTCGCCTTGCCTGGGGAGGGTGGCAGCCAGAGGGTCCCCAGCACAATCTGAAAGGCAGCCCCGAGGAGGAAGAGCACCCCAAATCTTAGAGCTGTGGGTCCTCCTGTCCCAGCCAAGGCCACCTCACCCTGCTACCTATCCAGTGCACTGAGAACTCTAGGTCACCCCCACTCCAGCCACATACCTGGAGGTGACAGTGCTGGATGACGCTGCCAGCTGCCAGCTGCACAGCTCCTTCCAGCAGGCAGTTGGTGACCGAAGAGCCGTCCTCCAGGAGACGAGGTTGCTGCCAAGGGCACAGAGGCACCATGGGACTGGGGTCGAGCCACACAGGCTGGAGCAACCCCCAAAAAATGCATGTGAGCAAGGCTGGGGATGGAAGGACATACATCCACGTGGGAATGGGCTGTTTTGCAGAAGTGGAGGTGGCTGGCAGAGCCAGGGAGGAGTGTCAGGCTGCGGATGTGGTCGCTCGCAGAGGTGGTCATGTAGTCATAGGATGCACCGGGGATGCAGGCTGCGGGGAAGCAGGAGAGCGGTCACCACATTGGTGGCAAACACAGATGTGCCCGACACCCGTGTGAGCCAAGGGCAGGCAGGCTGCACATTCCCCAGCCAAAGTGGTGGGAAAGAAACACCTGGGGACCTGCAGCAGCAGGGAGAAACAAGTTCCAACCACCCCACTTCTCCCTATGCAGGGAAAGGGGGCTGAGGGACAGGTCATGTCGCGTGTGCCCATCACAGCACTGCTCACCCATGCTAAGGGGGAAGGCATGGAGGGCTGTCCACAGTATGGAGCGAGCGCTCCTCACACTGGCATCACCACCACTCTTTAGGAACTCCTCCTCCGTCACCCCCCCTGCCATGCACAGCACGATGTCGAAGAAAAGGGAGAGCTGGGAAGAGAAAAGACCTGTTGGGTGCAGCTGGACCAGCCACCCTGACCCCCACCCTACAGCTGGGTGCTCCTCTCCTGCCCAAATCTGGCAGCAGAGGGACAAACAGTTCCTACAGAGACACCCAGCAGCAGCACCCGTGGGGTGAGGGGTCCTGTTCCATGCGGAGAAGCTGTCACCTGGATGGGTGGTGCCCCTGAGTCCAGCCCCATGTAGGTGCAGGCATCCAGAGGAGGGATGACATGGGTGGCCAGAAGCTGCTCGGCGGCATCAGAGGAGAAGAAAACCACCCCGCAGACCTGCCAGGACACAGCAGGGCTGAGAACACAGTCATGAGTGACCAATGGACAGAGCTGGCAGGGCCACTGATGCCCAAGTCAGGCCGTACCAGTGGGACAGTGCCATCAGTGCCCGCACACTGTTGGATCTGAGCTTCTGTGCCTTTGTAGATGATGTCTTGCACCAGCCCCTGGGAGAAAGACTGCCCTGATGAGCTTCAGGGTGCCCCAAACCAAGCAGCCACCTTTGGTGCTGGGATCTCAGCACCCAAAGGACCAAGTGGTGGGCAACCCTGCACCTCTAAAAGATGCCCCTTGAAGGGGGAGCTGCTCCTGACCTGCTCATCAGCAAGGTAGACCCCATGGTTCCTGGCATATGCCTGGCTTCCAGGTACTGCAATCACTCTGACTCCCTGGAAGCCATCCCAGTTGATCCCTGGAGAAAGTGACAGAGAGGAGTGCCCGCTGGGACAGTGAATTGTACCCACACTGGGCACAGCTACCTGAAATCTGAGTACACAGCAGACACAGTGACAGCAGCATCCAGCCTCGGTCACCTTGCTGCATGCACAATGGATGCTTCCAGCTGCACAAGGGTCAGCAATGAATGAGCATCCCTTATGGGAGTGTGGCACGGGCTGAACTAGCTGCACTCCTGGCTCTGCCCCCTGTCCTGAGCCAAAAGGGATGCTGGAGGCAAAGCTGGCACCCACTGACCTGTTGCTGAGGGCATGGTGAGGAGCATGTCAGTGCTGCAGACCCATACACCAGGTGGGGAGCCCACGCAGAGCTGCCGAGAGAAGGGTCACACATCCAGGGATGGCACAGATGGAGTTCAGACCACCCTTCCCACCCTGCTGGGAGCCTACTGAGGGCACACCAAAGGCTTCGGGGGGGACACCGAACCCATCCTAGGGTGCCTTCCATGGCATGAGCCCAAGGCCCCATCCTGCAGGCTACACAGACCCGGTGCGTCATGGTCCCCAGCAGGCTGTCCAGGTTGCAGACCAGAGCTTCAGCCAGGGCACCGGGCTCCTCCACAGGCAGGCAAGTGAAGGCTCGGCCACAGTCATCAAAGGAGAAGTCACGGCCCTGGTCAGATGGGGAACACAGTGAGGGGGGGGGTCACAGGGAAGGAGAGGGTGAGAGGTGGAGAGCCCCAACTGGGCTGCGCGTCGGGCTCCTCACCATGTGCAGAATGAGGATGCGGGCTTCCCTCAGGACGTCGGAGCTCACCACCTGGGAGGGCAGAGCAGGGGAGAGTCGGTGGGGACGGGACAGTCATCCCTCACAGCCCACCACAGGCCGCTACCCTGCTCTCCCCCAGGCAGAGAAGGCGCCTCACCGTGTAGCCTGCCCGGGCGCTGAGGTGCTCGGCCGCCACCAGTAAGGCGTTGAGGGTGGCCCCGCCGCTGCCCAGGCGGGCCCAGGGGTCCTCCACGGCCAGGAGGAGCGGGGGGGGCCGCGGGCCCAGGCTGCCCCTCAACCGGCGGACCTCCAGCTCTGCGGAACGAGAGGCCAGCGGCGCTGAGGGCTGGCACCCCCCGCCCCGCCAGAGGGGGAGGGCGAGCGCCAACCCCGCCGCTTGCCTCGCTGGAAAGCGGACACGGAGCCGCCAGGCTGGCAGGTAAGGAGAAGGACACTCCACTCCGCCGCCATGAGAGCTTCTTCCGGGCCCTCGAGAGGGCAGGTGGCCGCGGGGGCTGTTGGGAAATATAGTCCCAGACACAGAGGCAGAAGCGGCGGGGCGCTCTACATGAACTACAATTCCCAGCGTGCATTGCACGGCCCCGGCTGTTTTAAAGGCACAGTGCATCTCTTCTGCGGCACGGCCCGCCCGAGGGTCTTGCAAAGGAAGAATGGGGCGGGGGTTGACGTTTTTCTGCCCCAAAATGGGTCACGGCCTGGGTCATCCCTGTCACGAGCCCTCCCGGCCTCGGCTCGGTTCATCGCGGAGTGCGGGTCCCGGGTGTGGGCGGTGGGTGCCGGTGCCCCGATGGTGCCCGATGGGTGCCAGTGTGTTACCGGGGTGGACAGGGCGAGGTGCTGGTGTGCCGGTGTGAGTGCCAGGGTGGGTACCGGGCACCGGGAGTGCCGATGTACCGGGCTGGGCACTGGGGTAGATACCGGGGGATGCTGATGTGCCGGGGTGGGTACAGGGAGGGGCACCGAGGTGGGCACCAGGGGACGTCGATGTGCCGGGTTGACTACCGGAGTGGATACTGGGGGATGCTGATGCGCTGGGGTGGCTACCGGTGACGCCGATGTTGCCAGGTTGTGTACAGGGGGTAGATACCGGGGATGCCGATGTGCCGGGGTGAGCACCGGGTTACCGGGGCAGACACTGGGGATGCTGATGTACAGGTGTAGGTACGGGGGTGAGTACCGGGGTAGATACCGGGGATGCCGGTATGCCAGGGTGGGCACAGGGAGTGAACACCGGGAATGCCGGTGTGCCGAGGTGGTTACCGGGATGGCTGCCGAGGTGGGTATCAAGGATGTCGATGTGCCGGGGTGAGTGCTGGGGTGGATACTGAGGATGCCAGTGCACCGGGTGGGCGCTGTGCGGTCCCGCTCGCCTCCTACAAGTCCCACAAGCCCCTCCGGGCGGCATGCGGCCCAGGACTACATCTCCCAGGCTNCCGGCTCGGGGAGCCGGTACCGGGCCAGGGTTGCGGGGGGAAGCTCGGGAGCTGCGGCCGGGGAAGACTGGGCGTGTGCCGGTCCCGGTGCTGGGTGCTGGCCTCGGGGAGCAGGCACCCGGGATGCGTTGGATTCAGCCCCGGGGTGCTGGCTCCGGGAGGATACAGTGGCCCCGATCCTGGGGTGCTGGCCCCTAGGAGGATGCGCTGGCCCCGGGAGGACGCGATGGCTGGCGCCAGGGTGCTGGCCCCGGGATAATGTGTTGGCCCCGGGTACTGGCCCGGTCCCCGTGGTGCTGGCCTCCGGGAGGATGCAGCAGCCACAGCCCTGGGGTGCCGCCCCAGGGTCCTGCCCGGAGAGGATGCTGGCCCCTGCCATGGGGGCTGAGGCTGCTCCCCGCAGCCCGGGGGGCTTCACCTCTCCAGCTGTGTGCCCCGGGGTGGTGCAACGGGGCTCAGACTCCAGTGGGACGCTCAGGGCAGAGCTGGGGTGGCCTCAGAGGGGACCAGGGCAGGAGGGCTGTCTGTGGGTGCCCCCAGTCCCCACCAGTGCTGGTGTGCGTAGAAGGTCCCTCAGCAGCCGTGTGCACATGGCCTTGTGACACATGGCGTCCCTTTCCTGGGTAGTGGCAGCCGGGGTTTCACAAACACAGCACGAGCACCCCTTGGGACAGGGTTGGAAACTGTGTCACCAGGCAGGGAAACGTCCCTTGCCTGTGTCCATGTGCGTGGGGTGTGGGATCTGATCGGTTCCCAGCCCACTGGTGTCCCCCAGTCCCAGCGTTGCAGCGTATTTGTCTGGCCAAGGCATGGCTGCCGGAGCGTGGTCAGAGCCAGAGCCCAAGCCCCATTTTTAGGGCCTGGCAGGGTCCCCAAGCACATCGGGGGCTTGGGTGCTGCTGGTGGCAGGGGAAGGCGAGGTTTTGCCCAGAGGACCTTTTGTAAAGCTCCTGAATATTTCCCTGGAGCAAGGGCTCCCCATCCCAGCTCCCAGCAGGAGGATTTTTTTTGGAGGGGAGGAGGATAGTGCTTGGGCTGGAGGAAGGGCCACGTCCCCTTCTGCTGCGAAGGAGCAATAAACATGGCTGGGTTAAACCAGATAATACCAAAACCAGAAAACTTGCTGTGCTACCCCCCAGAAGGATGTGTATGCTACAAGCTGGCCAAGGTGGTTTTACTTCCCATTAACTGGGGATCCTCTTCCAGGGCTGGGGCTCCCGCGTATCCAGCGCCAGCCACATTCCGGCCAGGCCAGTGAGCCGAGACGGGAAGTTGCTCAGTGCTTTGGGCTTGATTTTCCTTTTTCTTCCCCTTTTATCGGAGCCAGATGTGCCTGCAGCGGGGACGCTTGGGGCAGGGACAGGGTCTGAGGGGGCTGCTGTGTGTGCCCCCCAGCTCCCAGAAATGCATGTGCCCGTCTGTCTGTCTGCCTCTTCCCATCTGACAGCAAGCAGCGTCCCCGCTGCTGCTTGTGCGGCGGCAGCTGCCTGTCAAGAGCGTTTCCCTCCTCCCGGGGAGCTCATGGCGGTTCTCGGGAACGAACGGCGAAGGCGCGCTCCGCTTGCCCACCCACGCCTCGCTGGCGCCGCAGGCAGGGAGAGCAGGCAGGACAAGCAGCAGGGAGAGCCCTGGCAGATGCACACCGGGGGAACCGACTCAGGCTTCAATCTTCCTGCCCAAACAAGCGCCAAACTGCCACTTTTTGGTGAAAGACTCCAGTAGCGCCCGGGACGCAGTGGCTTTTGGCACACTGGGTGCCACCAAGGTCCCGGTAGCTTAATGGCTTTTTATTTCCTCCCGTTACATTTAATTGCAAGCTGCTAATTGGTCTCCAGCGGCTTGGCCGGCATCTCAACAAGCTATGATTTATTGGAGTCCGCTGGTCCCTGGGGGCTCAGGAATGTGGCTGGAGAGGCTGGGAGCTTCCTCTCCCTGCCCTGCTGGGCTCCGGGGAATCTCTTGGCTCTGTGTCGCTCTTTGCCATCGGCATCTCCCCAAAGCTTTTTCAGAGACTGCAAGAGATTTGGGCCCCGGCTCCACCACAAAGTTCCCAAAGATACCCCCAAACCCACACTTGGATGAACGGTGAATGTGTATAAATTTTTTAGTTACAGAGATATAGATACATATGTGTAATATATGCGGGTTTAGTTTTTTCTTACTGGATGAATCGCTCGGTGCTGGGGCTCTCGCGGGAAACCAGAGCCAGCTGCAGTTGCTTTGCTCCCGGTGCCACCCTGTCCCCAGCAAGGGACTTTTGATCTGCAGCAGTAATTGGGCTAATTAGGAAACTGCAAAGACTCCCCCTTCTCCCTGAGTGTCCGAGCAGAGCTCCGGCTGGAGGAGAGGAGAAGTTGGGTTCCCTCACCGGTGCAGCTGCCCTAATTTTATATTTAATGGGAGCCCCCAGCAGTGACTGGGCTGTGCTGGGACTGATGGCCTTTGGCCAGGGGAGCCTTTTGTAACATCCCTGTGATGAAATCTCCCAGGTACAGTTTCCCTAATAAGTTCAGTGGCCTCTCAGCACCGCTCACAAGTGGAGCAAACCCTGGGTGGTCTTACCAGGCCGCCTCGCAGTGTGCACTGAGTTTGGAGTTCTCTGCTTAGGCTGTGTGCTGGGGGACTTTGTGTTGCAGCACCCACCAAACCCTTGGAAATGTTTGGATTTCCACCATCTCTCATTCCTGGAGCTGCCGACTCTCAGGGAGGGGGACATCAAAGCACGGGGTGGGGGAGGTGGGGTTGTGGGCATGTCCCTGCTTGCCTTCGCTGGGCAAAAGGCCACAGCCAGCAGCAGCACCTCCCCAGCACGGCATCCATCCCTCCATCCTGTGCATATTTTCCTGGTGAGGCATCGAGTGTGAACCAAACAGACACAGGCTGGTAAAATGAGCCATGGTGGCAGAGGAGGAGTGGGTCCCTCCTGGTGGCTGGAGGTAGGGTTTGGTGTGCTGCTGGTGGTGGGAGCTCAATGGGTGCTGGTTTTAGAGAATGAGTCAGGACCTTGACCTTGCCGGGGAGCCACTTTGCAGGTGGCTAAGGATGGAGGGGAGACCTATTCGGGGGTGTTTGTGGAGGCACAGACTGGGCAGACACCACTGGCGCCAGTCTGTGGCCATGGGAAGATGAGAGGGAAACGTGGCCAGAAGCATGGAGCTGGGAGGAGTGGGGAATGGGGGAGAGGAGGAAGTGGTGAACCCTGAGTTCTGCTCTGCTGGGGGCTGGCTGACACTCCCACTTGCTAGATAGCCCTGACTGAGCCTGGCCACTTGGTGGGACCCAACTCGGTGGTGCTCAACCCAATGGTACCTGATGTGGTGGTATGTGACCTGGTGGCTTGGTGGCACCTGACTTGGTATTATTATGTGACCCAGTGGTTTGCTGGTACTTGATGTTTTGGTATGTGAACTGATAGCTTGGTGGTACCTGATCTGGTGGCACCCAACCCAGTGTTACCTGATTGGGTGGTATGTGACCTGGGGGCTCGGTGGTACCTGACCTATTGGCACCCAACCTGGTAGTACATGACCCAGTGGTTCTGTGCTACCTGACCTGGTGGTACATGACCTGGTAGTTCAGTGGCATCTGACCCAGCGGCTTGGTGGTCCCTAACCCAGTGGTACCTGATCTGGTGGTGCATGACCTGGTGGCTTGGTGGTACCTGACCTAGTGGTATGTGACCTGGTGGTCCCAAAGTACCTGACCTGGTGGTACATGACTTGGTGTCTTGGTGATACCCAACTGGGTGGCTCAGTGGCACCCAATCCAATTGGCACCTAACTGAGTGGTACCTGGTCCAGTGGTACCTGACCTGCTGGCTCAATGGTATCTGAGCTGCTGCTAGCCAACCTGGTGGCTTGATGGTACCCAGCTCGATGGTACCCAGCAGCTGGGACAGCTGGTGCAAACTGGGGGCTCTGGGGTGGGTGTCTGGGGGTGCAGGGCAGCAGGGCTGGGTCTGCCCCACAGCTCTGGCCGGCTCTGCAGGCATTCAGAGACAGGGTGGGGACAGAGTGTCCCCACTGTTCACCTCCCTGCCTGTCCTATCTCAGGGAGAAGGCTGCAGGCGAGCTAGACATATCTCGAGGTCATACAGTGAGCATGGCCTTGAGCTTATCAACCCTTCTGGAACACGGGGGCTGAGGGTCCCCTTTTCCCCATGGCAGCCCAGGGAGAGCCAGGGGGCTGTGAGGAGCTGGCTGGAGGCGCAGGGTGGGGGTAGCTAAACAGCCTGGCAGATGGCCGAGCGGCATCCCTTCTTGGGGATGGGGGCATCAGCAGCGTGGGCTGGTGCACGTGGCTTGCCTGTCCCAGTGAGTCTGTGCATGTGAGCTGCAGGGGCGGTTGGCTGCCTCAGATGTTTGTGCCATTGTGGGGGGTTTTTTTGAGGGTGTGTCAGGGGGAAATGACAGCCAGATGGGCTCTGCAGCCAAACCCCCCACCCCCAGTATCTCCCTGTCGGGCAGTGCAAGGGGCCCATAGGGTCCCCAGTTGAGCTGAGGGTCTTGGGTTGCTGCTTGTCCTACTCCCTGCAAGTGCCATCCACGGGCAACGGTGGGAATATCCCTTTGTGAGCGTTCCCACTGCTGGGACTTCCCCTGCACCCCCAAATCCCATAGGAAACAGCTTTGGCAGTGACCGGCTCCATCCCAGTCCCACGCTGGGGATTTGGCCTCCCACGCTCCTTCCTGGCCCTGTCCCAGCACTGAGGGACAAGCCTGAAATAACCCCTCCGGATGCCGGGCACGAGGAAAAGCTGAAACTGCTGCTGCTGCTGTTGCCAGCCAGGGGTGCGAGGAGGGTTTAACGCATGGGAAACCCAATTAACTCAGCTCCATTAGCTGATTGAGCCCTCTGATAAGAGTATGATTAATTAAAAGGATGAAGAAGTTACCAGGTCCTCACTGGCACCAGGGTGTGGAGATGGCTTAACCATGAGATTGCCGGCTGTCCCTCCTTCATAGCATCATTTGTTGGTGGGGAAAGACACCCTTGTACCAACACCAGGTTCCCCGCTCCCCCTCCCACCCTGCCTCTGGGGAGGGGGAAAGGAGACCAGGGGAAAATGTGATCCCTCTCCGGATGGGCAGCGCAGGAAAGGGCCTCTAATTAAGGGGGCTTTTTCTCGCTGGGTTGCGGTTTGGCTTTGGAAAGCGAGTAATGCGGAAGGACGGGAGCGTTCTCCCCTCCCTTGCTGCCCCTGGCACATTTCTGCCTGCCGGCCCCTGGCCGAGCGCGGAGCTAACGCGAGTTGACATGCTCTGCGGCTAAAGGAGTGCTGGGGGGGCTTCAGCCTCCGGCAGCCGCTCAGGCCACAGGAAAAAAGAAAAAAGGCAAATTTGAGGGTTTTTAAAAAGTTTTTGTAGTAATTCCGCTTGCCGAACGCCAGCCTGAACCCAGCAAAATCACGGTACGGCATCTCCTTCTGCCTGGGGCTGAGGGGGGTGGGAAAAGACTCAACTTGTGTCCATTCCCTTCCCTGTTTGGAAAACAACCCACCCTAAATCTCATGTTTTTTTCCACCCATGACAGCAGGAGGGATGCCAGTTCGGGAGGGGTGGAGGGTGTGTGTGGGTGTGTGTGCTGTCTCTGTACACTTTCCTTTCCTCCACCTGCTCCAGCACCCGGTCAATGGTTTGGTGGTGATAGATGTGATCTCCCTGCATGGGGTCCACGGGACAAGGGGCACTGGGGCACCCAGGGGTGCGTTTTTCCCAGGGGAATCTTCAGCCCCAGCATCCCCAGGGATAAGCAGCCTCTACTCCCCTCCTCTCCCTGCCCCTGAGCAGTGTGACATCCCACCTTCCAGTGACGGCTCCTTCCTGCACCCACCCTGTCATTACCAGCAGGGAAACGGGTGCCAACAACCTCAAGTATATCTCAGAAACGAGCAAACAAAGCCGACGCGACCTAAAAAAGGCCGGCTGGGGATGTGCTCTGATGGCGTTAACGGGGAAGGAGACGACATCCTCTGGGCCCTGGGGCTGTCGGTCACATCGCTGCAGCGTTCATCTTGAAATTAAAGATTACAGAGCCTGAAATGAAAGATTATATGATTGGTAAAAATCGTCCAAGTGTAAAAGCAGCAGAGCGGTTCAGTGGGCCCTTTTAACGACCTCGCTTCGTTACCTCTTTGCAATCAAAGAGAAACTCGTGTTTGATGAGCACATGGTCTTCAGGAGGCAATTAAGGAGACCAGGGGATGAATTTGGGAGCGGGAGGGTGTTTAGCAGTGTTGCCGAGCTGTCAGCCTCGCTCGCCACGGAAGAAATCCCCAAATCCCCGGTTATTTTAAGAAGGGAACATCAAATCCTGATGCAAAGAGCCCCCTGGACGGGAGACCAGGGGTTTATTTGGTTGAGTCTGAGTCTGGGAGGCGGCAGGGAGGGAATGGTTAATGCTGGGATACGGTGGCTGCTGGGGTCTATAA